>VDFB02267787.1:85358-109261 GCA_007258455.2 Sequoia sempervirens
ATTGCCTTGATCATTAACACCCATAATGGAAAGATCTCCTGAGCCAATGAGGTCTTGAACTAAATGTTTTAGACACTTGCAATGTTCAATGTCATGTCCATTCAGTCGATGAAAATAACAATAAGCATTAGGTTTGAAGGTGGGTGGTAAAGGCTGGTTTGGATCAAGCGGTCGAACGGGTGGAAAAGTGAGCATGCATTATTGAATAAATTGGTTAACATCTTATTATGAAGGGTATTGGGTAGGGGAGTAAATTTTCTTTGGGCCTCCATAGGTATAAGGCATCATTGCTTTAACAACTGCCACTTGATTTGGAATGGGTTGGGTTGGTTGTAGGTGAAGTTGAGGAGGAAGATTAAACTATAAAATGCCTCTATTTGGTTTGCAGAAGTTTTGTGTGTTATTTTTGTTTTGATTGTTGTGTTTAGGTTTTTCAACTCTGTTAGAAGTGGATTTTGAATCACGACTTGAAACTGAATTATGGTATTCACACAAGGTTGTGCATAAATGCATAAACAAAGGGAATTTCATCATTGTTAATTTATCCTAAAGGTGTGTGTGCAAATTTTCAATAAACATCTTTTGTAGATGTGCATCAAGAATCTTGACATCAATTTGAGCACACACAGATTAGTATCATGATATAAAATCCATTAATTTTTCATATATGTTTTGTCTACATAGTATGAGGTTAGCCATTGTATTTTTAGGTGTCATGTGAACTTGAAAGTGACTTATGAAAGCATCCATGAATTCATTTAATGACTGGATGGAATGATTAGGAATGTTGGAAAACCATTATAAGGTAGTGTCTTTCAAGGTTCTTGGAAATAGTTTGGCTAATAGTTTGTCATCAAGGACAAAGTCACTACACAAAGTTGTATAGACATTAGCATGGTTGATAGGTCTCCTTTTCCTCCATATTTCTAAAACCAAGGCATTCCTATCCCTTGTGGCATTAGGGTACATAATATTTCTAATGATAAAGGGCTACTACGAACATGATATGTAGGTGGAGTGGATTGACCTTGACTAATGGTGGAAAGTTGATGTTGCATAGATGAAACGGTGGTAAGGAGTTGTGTAAGAAGGGGATTGGGGTATGTGGGTTGAGGTGGAAGGGAAAATGGTGATGGAGTATAGATGATATGAGGGGAAGTGAAAGGAATAATATGGGGTGTGAATGTGGTGGAAGGGACTTGCAATTCCACAAGAGAAGTATGAATGCTAGTGGAAATTGGGAAAGAAGTAGCCGCATAATTAGCTTGATGCATAGTTGTATGGACTTGTGGATTGGTATAAGTTGGTATGGCAGCTATGGTTTAAGGGGGAGGAACTTGAGGTCCTCCTTGGCTTATAGGAATGGTGGCAGATTGAGTATTAGAAGAGGCATGTTTATTGTAAATCTTGGAAATTTTCTTCATCACTTGCAAGCCATCATCACTTTCAATGCAATGATGAATATTGTCAATGGTGGGTATGGCAGTGGTGGAAATGTTTTCAAGTGACAAGTCTTGCAAATTTTCAAAATCCTCATGAATATTAATGACCTTTTCTTGCGGGAGGGAATTGTTTTGCTTGTCAACATTCATTGGATTGAAAGGTGAAGGCATAGAAGTGGTATTATCAAGTATTAATGCACCATTGTCCATACTAGGAGTTGGAGCTCATGAGATCCCAAGGTCCACAATGAAAGTGCTATCACGGGAGGCCATGAGTCTAGAACTTCTTCTCACTAAAGTATTATCAACGGGGCACCAAACACTCATACAAGTACCACAAAGGAGGGGTGAACACAAATAACATAAATTATGCTAACTATAATTGAGATCTAACTACATAAAATAGAAATGCAAACAAATTCTAGAAAAATGCTAAAAATGTTGTTTAACAAGTGCAGAGGGACTGATTCACCCTGGGTGGCAAATGAGTCCTGGTATGATGTGTTTATGTGTTTTTCAAAATTTTTAAGATGATTTTAATGTTCTACAAAATGCAATCAAAGATGCAGAATGTAGATTTTTAGTTTTTTCAATGAGAGGCAATGCAAAAATGAAATCTAAATGAATTTTTCACTAATGTAAGAGAAAGTGTCCTAAAATGTAAAATCCAAACAATGTACTAAATGAATGTTAATGAAAATGTAAACTAGGATGCAATGTGTAAATGAAATCAGAAATTCAAAGTGATCAAAATTTAGGTTCACCAAAATGAACCGTTGATTTTTGGCTCCTATGGACAACTATTGCTCTTCTAGGGTTTTTCACCTAAAAGGAGAGAGATAGGAGCAAAAATGCTAATGGTTCATTCAAATTATGCAATGTATGATGTTTTCTAGCCTAAAGGAAGTTAAATAAATGCAATTGACTAATGTAAATGAATGAATATGAATGAAAAAGTGAAATAAAAGCTATGTTTGAAAACACATTGTGTTATGCAATAATGAACTAAATGAAGAAAATATACATAACATAAAGGAAAGGGATGAATTTGAGTGCACTTGGATGAATTATAAGGAATATAGAATGTTGTGGATGCTGGTTGAAATCATTTATTTTTCACAGTGGGACTCATTCACCCAGGGTAGTGAATTAGTCCTCCTCTTGGTGATAAACTATCAGAAGCAAGTTTCTATCTGCCGGGATCTAAAATATGACAAAATTTAGATTTTTAGTCCTAAGGTGGGACTCATTCGCCATAGGTGGTGAATCAGTCTTCTCCCAAATTTCTAAAAAATTAGGAGACAACTCTGCAATACCAGATCTAGAAATCACTGCTTGTCAAGTTGTCGAAGTCAATTATGCAAGAAACATATAGAAAACCTTCTCCATGCTAGAAATAGACTTGAATTGATTTTAAGCACCTAGTTGACTTGTAAACCAATCTTCAACACTAATTTTTTTTTCAAATATACACACAAGAGGCTGCAAACAAACATACAATAGGGGAAAATGGTTTAAGGTTAGTGAATAGGGGTTTAACATGGTCAAACCCCACTTTTGGTAATCAAACCTTTAATAAAATAATGAAATGCAAAGGAATGATAAAATAACAACATGCAAATGCTATCAACTTACCAAACCCTTGATGATGCAAATTAAAAGTAATTTCAATGGTTGCTTCAAAGTGCTTGAATGCTTGAGATGATGTGTGAATGAATGCTTGAATGAATGAGATTGTAGGAGATATAAAATGAGGTGAAAATCACTTATCTATACACACTTGTGCCTTAATTACCCATTCATACCTCATCACAGGCTGACATCAAGTATTTTTGAATAAAATCCTGAAAGGAAATTTAAAATATTTTGAATTTGGGGCCAAGGGGGACTCATTTGCCACCCCTGGCGAATGGGTCCCACCTAGGACCTAAAAATATGTGTTAGGAAATATGTTGTATTTAATGTTGTTTGCCATGATAATACTCAAAAATACACTTAATTAAACACATGAGAGCATAAAGGGGTCAAATAAAGCATGACAAAGGGATAAATAGTGAAGATATGCCTAGAAAAGCATGAAAGCTTATTATGAGACTTTACAACACTTCAAAATAGGACTTAATAATGAATAAAAAGGTGATTTTTAGGTGAATTGTAATAAATAGAGTCTAGAAGAATGTAGAAATGTCTTACAACACTTCACAACACCTTCACAAGACATCATTCTTTGAGTTTTAGTACCTAAATAAGTATGTTCAAGCCATGTTGCAACATAAAATCAGAGAAAAATAGTTCCAACACCATGAAAAAAGACCTAAAAGGCCATGAAAATGACAAGGGGCCATTTTTCTATGGCACATGTTTCAGGAAGCAATGAATTGAAATCTTGGAGTAGCCTTCTATTATGTTTTTGCAGGGTTTTTAGTTCCATTTCCAAGTCAAGATCTAGCATTTCCAAAGACTAATGATGGATTCATATAGAGGATCATGAGAGATTCTAGGTTGGAGATGCAACTAGCCATTATTCCAAGCCTAAGGAATTGTTTTTTGATTGATTCAATTTTCCATTGTTGTTCTATTTTCTACCTAAGGAAGGTATATTTCATGTTTATGATTTATTAGGGTGATTGGAGGTCTCCTTTGTAGGTCACTTTCATTTGCATCTTAGGAATTCTATTCTAACATATTTGAATAGGGTTTCTCCATGCTCTAGCTTACATAATCTTAGACACACTTAAGATTAAGGCACACAAACATTCCCATTTTCAAATCTATGCATTTTTATCAAGGTTTAATTACCAAACATGGGGTTTGACAAGGGAAAAATTTCATAAAAAAAAAATCAAATTTCCTTTTTTTTGTAGGTTATTTATAGGTTCAGATCTAAAAACTTGGTGAAGAAGGAAGTGCAAACCCTGGACCTCAAGACCACATTCAAAGATTTCAAAAATTTAGATCAAGACTAAGATAGTAGCAAGGGTGTCTTAGTCCTCCAAGTAGAATTTTGTAGAAATTCTTTCAGATCTTGTTCCGCCATCCAAAGATTTTGCATCTATGCCAAATAACATCAAGACTAATAAGATAGTAAGGGTGTCTTAGTCCTTCATATCATATTTTGACAGCTTCTTTGCATTTCTAGATTCCTTGTCACATTTCTAGACTTCCCAAGTACACACATCCTAACTTCTTATTAGATAATTTCATCATTTTTATTCATCAATTAGCTTGCATTATTAGGTTTTGTAAGTTGAATTTTAATGTATCTTATCCAATATTTTTCTTGGTGGTGAACCGCTTAAAGCTTAAAGAACCGCATCTTAGGTCTTCCTTGTTGAGAATTGACTCACCTTTGAGGTTGATAGTTAATCCAATTGGGATTCCTAGGAAATTATTGAGTGACCAAGGGAGAATAAGAGTGGGAATTTTCCATCCCATTTCCCATTTCCCCTTTGGTTCACACATACTCCTCCATCTACACATTGAGATGCTTACTCCTAATGGACATGTAGATAATCTTCATGCAAGAAAATATTCTCATACCCTTGATATCATTATCAAGGAACAAGAATCTCCCACTCTTAATATCTTTACACATGATCAAGGCATAGAAAAATCCATAGACATATCAAAAATTGATTATGAAGAAGACCTCTACATGGATGGTGAATCAAAAAAATCCTTTGAAGAGCAAGAAAAAATGGATTATGAGGAAGACTCCCATATGGATTGTAAATCATCATCACCTTTTAAAGAAGCACTAAAATCAAACAAATCCTCCATACATATTGAAGAAAGTGAGTATGAGGATATCAAGCATTATAAAAAATCAACAAAGTTAAACAATCTTGAGAAACAAGAAAATGGTTTGTCAGTAATAGAATCAAAGCATATCAATAATACTCCCATAATATTGGGGGAAAATTTATCTAGCACAAACACCAACATGGGGAGCATGAAGAGTCATATGATGAAATGGCTACCAACACTCCAACCATTCATATCATGAATCATCGTCCACACATCTTTCCACCCACTAATTAGGACCACCCAGAAGAAAGAGGTCTATATCAAAGAAAATAGCAAATCATTGAAGAAAAATAATGGACAAGAAAAAATCGACAAGAAAAATTCAAATGGATACCAAAGAAAAATAAAGAAAATCAGCCCTATCACACTCCATTAGTCAAATAAACTATGAAAAAAAATAAAAAAGGGAAGTTCATCCATCAAAACTATCCATCAATACAAAAGAAAGCTTCAAGAGTGACCTATAAGGTATATCAAGAAGTTGGTCCCAATCAAATCTCCATATCCACCCATCATTGCTCATTGTCCCAAGTTTGGAGATTCGAAGATTCCAAAATATTGACTAATCCATCTACATCTCATATCCCTCAACACATTCCATCATCCACTTTGAAATCCATGGTATCCAACTCTTGTATTGATCATGTATTGGTAGCAACTCTTTATCACAAGGACTCCAAGGGGGGTGATCCCACAATAGTGGTTTACAATTTTTGGCCAAACTGGACACTGAAATTGTTATTTTTAACTAAATCTTCACATTCGGGCACCTATAGTGGCTAAACTGTGAGGAATTTGAAGATGGTACAAACTAGAGTCTCATCAAATTTTTTCTGTAGATTCTAAAAAATATTTTTTTCAAAATTTTTGGAATCAAATTTCACTTCTTTTTCCATCTCCCACGAAAATAGATTTTTTTCATAAAACAACATTTTTAAAAAGTGACGCACACCGTATAACGCTTAACTTTTTTTCCATGAAGGATAAAATTCTAATTCTTTCAAATCTAGATTTGTAACTCTGATATCTAGTGCTTCCACTTGGTTAGATATTTTTTTATTGAATATTTTTTCCTTAATCAAGTTTCAAAGTCAAACGAATTACAATTCAAACACAGCGCGACTTTATAACGTGTAACTTTTTTTGTATATGTCAAAATTTTATTTTATTTTTTTGTTGGATCAAGGACTTCAATATCTAGTGCACTCATATTTTTCAATTTTTTTTTTTGATAATCTTCTATTTTTCCACATGAAGAACAAAGAAATTCATTTTCGATGAAAAACCTATGTTTAATAAAACTTAAAAAACAAATACATAACAAAACCAAAAAATATTAAAATTATATTCATTGGATAGCTTGTTCTGAGGAATACCATAATCATTTGAAATAAAATTTAAATGAATTCATTTGATCCCCCAAAATCTAAATCAAAAGTGTTTTTTTATCAGCATTTTGATAGGTGTAAAGGAGACACATTTATAGGTATAGTTTAAAACTAGCGAGGTTCTATCGAAGGGGGTTTGATGTAAGGTGATTTGATCAAACCCTCTTCAATTGGAATCCTTAAAATGGAACTTTTTAAGGCTTAAATCATTATATTTTCTAAAAATATGTGATTTAAGCTAAAATTCATTTATCTCAGGAATTGTAAACCACTATTATGACAGCACCCAGAGAACTCTATTGCGATGTACAAATCTAGGTAAGGTTAATGCTGGTATTGATAAAGAGGATGGAAAAATCTAGGGATTACATTCAAGCGCCTATATCTTAGAAAAACAACTCCTCCAAGTAGGATATCATTGGAACATCATGGTAGGAACAAAATCTATATCAACACCAACAACATCTACATCAGCACCACCAGGTGGTCCAACATGAGCATAAACTTTCAAAAAATAAAAAACAATAAAAAAATTCAAGAAAATAGTCAAGAGAAAAAGCATCCTCTAGTGAAAACCACTTTGGTGGTGATTTGGAAAAGTACCATGATGAAAACCTAGAAAATAGGTGTCATGACTAGAATCAAGCATCTATGTGCACCATTTCAGGTGGAAGCATCTCATCCCATCCATAATAAATCCCGTATTTCATCCATCTTATCCATAATAAATCCATGATCCATTATCCAGTCTATTTTCATCCAATCTAGAACTTATCTTGATCTTAAAAAAGGTTTGATATGTACTTCACACTTTCTTATGGTAAACATGTTGACGTGGGTCACTATCATTGATCCTATCCTAACTATCATTGTATGTGCAATAAGGCATTGTCCAAAGAGGCCTACTCTATCCAAATATGTTATCCTATCATAATATAATCCTTGGTATCCTTCACATATCTATCCATCAATCCATTCATTTATCCATGCATCCACTCATATCATTCCATAGATTCCTAGACACTGGTGGTAGATACTAACATCTTACTTTGGGAATAAATCTTGAGTTGTATCCTATAGCTCCTATTGTGATCTAAACATTTGCTAACATGAAATCAAATTGGTCAAATCATTTGTAAGAAAAAATATAAATCACTAGCCCATGGCACATTTTGATGAGAAGATGCTCCTTATCAAGCTTTATCTTTTATCATAAATCAATCCAAAGAATCAATATCAGTTGCATCTACCTTGCATTTCAATGTCACATTGAATCATTCCAATAAATTTTATTCCAAGCCTAGCTTCAAAATATTGATCTATATTATCCAATCAATCCATCATCATCTCGGGATATATCATAATTTCCCAATCCTTGTGTTGTTCAACACAATCCTTGCATTGTTGTGTGCCCTCAACAATGTTATCACTAACAACAATCTATCAATCAGATCAATCAATCCTAGCTTGGTTTCCAATAAAATCCCAAAATAAATCACTAAAATTGTCACATATCCATACACTCATCAACATCATGTGAAAAATGAAAAAAATCCAAAACATATCAAAATCCCTAAACATGTCAAAACATCAAAAAATGAAAAAAATTACCTCGTTGAACTACGAGTCTTTGAGCTTGAATGTAGGAAAGGCCATTACTGATTTTCCCTTGAGACACATTACATTAGTGTTTAGGAGTTTTTCATAATAAACTAACAATCCATCAAGTGTTCATACCTCATCAATGAATGGCTACTGGTTAAAGTGAGTCAAACTATGTGGTCTCTCTATGTATGATGTAGCAAGGCTAATATTTGATAAGCCCCCAAGGCCCTTAGAGGTTAGTCCCTCTTAGGTCTTGGTCAAAACTTAGAAAACACAAAAATATTTGAAAATTTGAAAACCCAAAACAGTGAAAAACATTCAAAACCCTAAACAACTTCATATAACCTAAAAAACCTAAACATTTACATACACCCAAAAAGATAAAAAACAACCTCAAAACATTTACAAAAAGATCAAAAACACTAAAATATTTAAAAAAAGGGTCCAAAACCACCCATCCCATTGCAATTTAACTCACAATAAACTTCCATCCATAATAAATCAATTATCATCATCAACCTTTGGTAAAACAAATAGAAATAGGTATAACAATAACTAGAAAACAAACCTTAAATGTGACAAAACAAACTCTTGATCATTACCAAACATGTCATTCAAACCTTATATCAACAGCCTTTCAAGCAACCTATCAACCCACCAACATCCACTAACATGTCCTAGGATACATCTTTCCTACAATGGGCATCATCATTGGCAATCGTTTTGGATACTTATCATAAAAACACATCCTTTGGAAATAGATATGAATAACATAGATTGCTTGTTCATTTTGATCTTTTCTTTGCTTTATCTTATTGACCCATTCTGAGGACCTCTCAGTGATGTCTATCAAAATGATTTAGAGAGAAAGGAACGGGGCATCGATCATTATCTTTTATTTTTTGTGCTTGTGGGAAATTCTTGTAAAATAACCTTGGTGAAGAATACTTTCTTTATTGTGTGTATTGTTGACTATTGCACATGCTTTGGTCTGAAATGTTCTAAACTTCTAAACTACATTCCAACAAGGTTTCCATATGTCAAAGTGTGAGGAAGGATTATCCTATCTATTTGCAGAATCAAATTCCATCACATTAGACACAAAACCATCCTAGTTATTGATACCTTGATGCATCATATAGATATGTCTTAGATAAATTAAATAAGGAATGAAATGATGAAGTATCCCAGTCCCTAAAATAAGAAAATCATCAATCTCATCACCATGTCTAATAAAGTCTTGAATAATCATAGGCTTGTTGGACTTCTAAATCAATCTTGAAATCAATGGTTAATTAATATCCATCTCATTCTTCTACTTCTATCTCATTCTCATTTTTCTTATTATTCTATCTTACTAACTTTTTTGTCTAGGTATCAAATTTGTGTCATATATTTCAAAATGTACATGAGGCTACCCAGGGCTGATGACTATGTATACATCATCAAATATGTCTACATAAAACATCTAATCTTTCTAAGAAGTATCTTTCACCCTCTCTAAGTAGAACTAATCCTAAATCTTTGTCATGATTTTGACCTGAAAAATTAAAATTTCCACCTGATCTCTCAAGGGGGAAGGGTACCAGCTTAATTCCTTCTGTCAGAGAAATAGTGGGGCATCCAAAAAATCAAGAATTTTTAATTTTTTTGATTTGACTAGCAACATTAATCCAAAAAGTGTCAATCTTTGAACCAATGTAATATGTACCTCACTTCAAAGAGAGGTAAAATTTAAACACTTAAAATTGTCTTGACTAATATTACAAACTTGAATCTAATTATTAACACCATTTTGTCCTAAATTTACCTCCTTTTCGACTGTTTAATTGATTGATCCTAGTTGCTTAATTAAATGCATCAATTTATCCTATTAATCAAACTATCATTATTATTTGGCTAATTCTCCCCCTTTCACACTAATTCTCATCATATTTAAATGAGTAATGTGAATTATTTGATTAAATTGCTTATTTCCTCTCATTTAATTAAATAATCTTAATTGTTGAATTAAATGTCATTTGACCCTCTTTCATTAAATAAATTATTTATTTAATGAGCATCCTAATTTCACTCAACTTGCACAATTAAATTTTTTTTTTAATTATATAATTCCCGTTTCCCCTCACCCTCCCACTTGCATGGGAATATTCCCTTGGAATATTCTCCCATTTGAGCTAAAAAATGGAATATTCCTTTGTAACAAACTTTTTAACAAACTTCCTAAAAACTTTGGAAGTGCACTTCTTTGAATCAATGAGAGCCATCAATAACTCTTTGATCCATGTCAACTTGCATTCTAATCCATTGATGAGAATCCTTGATCCATGCCTTCACCTCTCATGGCATCTCATCCATTGATTGATCAAATCAATCTTGACCCTTGATTCACCATTTCCTCTTATAAATACTCCTCACTTCTATGAGAAAAGGATCCACAATCATTTAAGAAAAGTTATTTTTTTCAAATGCATTCATACTTTCATCCATTAGCATTCATTTGAGCATTTCACCCATCATGGTTCAAATCATCCATTATCACACATCAATCTATCAAATCAAGCTTGTTTTATCCAAGGGATTGGGAAAGGTCTGAAATTGTACATCAATGCAACACCAATCCCCCAATGGAATGAAGTTTGCGGCATTAGAATAGGTTTTCATTAGTTTTTTTTTTTTGTGTTTAATAGCTTCCCCATTTTATGGTTTTCAAGTATTTCATTGGGAGTATAGTTTAACAGGTGAAGTATTGCTTAGAATCTATTGGATCGAGTGTATTTAGCTCATGTTATGATTATAGTCACACAAATATTTTATCAAAACAATAGATTTTAGCTCTATGCTACCATAAATAGTTCCTTTCAGAAGCAACATCATAAGATCCTAAAAGAGATACATACAACTTGACCTCATTTGAGAAAGTTAGAAACTTAGCTTTGGATTGAAACATAAATTTCTCTACCTGATCTCTAGACTGATTTGCATATTTGAATAACCAATTTTTATCCATAAAAATAGCTCTTAATATAATTTTATTTAATAAAATAGGTGATATGAATTTTTTTGTTGCACAGATGTCTATTAAATTTAAATAGGTATACCATAAATTGAACCTCAAACTTCAATAGGAGAAATTTGATATTTTGCTTGGTGATTATCAAAATTTTCTTGAATCATCTATTTAAAAGGTAATGATTGACCTCTAAAAGTATTTCCTTGAATTTTCATTGGGTAGTGGTTTGCACAATGATATTCTCCATGGTTGACACATCCACCTAGAGGTTATTTTTTCTGAATAGGTCAATTATTCCTAAAAATTCTCTCTTGTCCTAACATCTCTATTCATTTTTCCATTTTTAAAATTGTTTCTATTATTTCTTACTTATTTTCCATTTGAATTTGGTTTAGAGCAATAATTCCATCATTTTTTTTGGAATGAAGGTGGTGAATTATTCCAAACAAAATTCTTTCTAGTGTTATCTCAATATGTTGAGCTATAGCTTCTTCTCCTACTTAGTATATTTCTCAAACACTTGGTTCATGGTTATTGGAACATGAACATATACTTCTCCTCCAGTTTGAGAATTTAGGCCCATCATGAATTTCCTTATCCTAAACCTCTCATTTTTTGATATTGAGGAACATAATTTAATAACCTAGTAATTTTTTTCTAGTATTCCATTAATGTCATGTCTCCTTGCCTCGAGTTTTAGAAATTTGTTATATTTTGATTAAAGTAAAGTTGAGGTAGCTACCTCTATCTAAAAATTACCACAAATTGAACCCAAGTTAGACTTAAAGAACTCAAGCCAAATTCATTTTTCTTGTTTATCCACCATATAGATGCTTTATTGGCCAATTAGTAGAAGCCAAAAACTACTTTAGTTATCTATAAATAGTTCCTGATTCCAAAATATTTTTCTATCTCAATGAGCCTTGCTTTAGCTCCATCTTCTATCGTTGTTTCATCAAACTTAGGTAGGGTTTTCTTCTACCTCTTTCCAAATTATCCTTTATTTTCTTGGTCTTGATCATCTCCCCTAGGTTCTTTATTGGTATTATGCTCTGTCACTATTTTCACCATTTTCTTGGATTTTATCATCTTTATTCTAATGTCCATCTACCCATATAGCTCCATGCTCTAGAGCTAGTAGTATTTTTTTTTCATTTAAAATAGTTAGGATACAATCCAACTTTAATATCATATTCTCCAATAGTTGACTAGAATCATCTTGACTACCACCAAGATTTACTCTTATTTACACCATGATTAAACTTGGTATGTCATCATGGTCTTATTATTTTATTTAGTCTATTCTAGGTTTACTTGGTTTACAAAAAAATACTTATCTAAATATTTGAGAAAATGAATTCATGATTTGCACCCATAATTCGATAATACTTGATTTACACATCCTTATTTATATAAGATTTTTCTCACATTAAAAATCACTATTTGAGAGATGAATTTATTCTAGTTCTTCCTCACAATCTAAATCTAGCAACATAAATTTTGAAGGTGTATGTACTCACAGGTACTCCTTAATCACTTCCTTTCCTAGCATTGATATTTTGTTAACTACTCAAGGTTTCTTAGGTTTAATGGGAATATCATTGAGTTGTTGAATTAATATTTCCATTTCTAATTTAATATTCCTACTTGAGAATCAACAAGAGTGTCAGAATTGAATATCCAAGAGTGTCTTGTGTAGCTCACATTTTTCTCATTTTAACATGATTTTTCTTTACTTATCTTTTTCCTTCTTTCTCCCAACCTTTGATCCACCAATTTTTGTGTTCAAGGAAAAGAAGAGCTATCTCTCTAAAATATTTTGCATAGTAGACTCATATTTTCTATTATTTGAATCATGCTCTCATACCACTGTAACAAACCCAACAAGTTTATTATTCTAAAAAGAATAAAGTATTTTTTTTAAAGAAATATATTTATCATAGTAGTCATTGAATAATGCACTAACATAAAGATGATTAAATAATTTTCATTAAATTTATTATTAATGATGATATAAAGGTCATAAATGTAAGAGGGCCCAAAACTCAATGTGAAAGTGCAAATAAATATACTTTACAACATCAAATTAAGGAAAAAATAGGTCTATTTAGCTTAAACGGGCCCTAAATCCAATGTGAATGTGTACAACACATTAGAAAACTATATTAAGGCATAATTAGTTCCAAGGGCCCTCAATGTAATGTGAAGGTGTACTAATATAGGCTTGAACATTTTCAACTACAAGAGGTACAAAACCACTTGAGTGCTTTTCCTCCAACCACAAACTAGTGGTTCCTTGTACACCTTCCATATGGAAGTGGCCCTACCCTTTGAGAGAGTAGAAGATTTGGGAAACTCCATTATCATCATGCCATCTAAAAACTAGTTTTTTTGACTACTAAAAATAATCTATCATACAACTATAGATAATTTCTAGCTAAGTATGATATATCTAATTAATTTTTAGCTTTAGTCAAAGTGAAATGATAATAAAAGAATCATTTTTTCATTACTTTGGCAAAATATTCTCAATAATATATAACACACATCATAAAATACTATTAGTTATATATTCTCACACCTCTTTCTCAAACTAGTTATCGATAAAATGAAATTATTTTAATAGTTTCAAATAAATGTATAAAAAACATATATAATTATCATTTCAATGATTTGAGAAGAAACACAAGCTTTGATAATATTACTGTCCTCATCATCCTAGCTCTTTGTCTCAAAACTTGATATTTGAAAATATTAAATATTCAAAACTTCATAATGAAAAAAACTTATGCAAATTAAACTCCCCTAAATTCATGATCAATATAAATGATTCAACTAAAATAACCAAGTTCTCACAAGCAATTGTACATACTCTAAAATATTATATTGATGTTGTATATGTATATATACATATATAAACTTATTAACATATGGTAGTTTTAGTTTATACATAATAATGATATACTTATGAGCATGCATACATATACATATATCCATATATGCATATGCACTAGTATAAAAAGATCAATAACTTCTAGAACATACAATTCATAAAGTAATCCAATTATTTTACTCAATAATCTCGCATAGAATGCTCTATTGCAAAGACCAAAATAGTAATATTTCTTATTAACATCACATGCCATAGAAAAATGGCCCCTTGTCATTTTCATGGCCTTTTAGGTTTTGTTTCATGGTGTTTGATCTATTTTTCTTTGATTTTATGTTGCAACATGGCTTGAACATGCATATTTAGGTACTAAAAATTCAAATAATGACATCTTGTGAAGGTGTTGTGAAGTGTTGTAAGACATTTCTACATTCTTCTAGACTCTATTTATCACAATTCACCTAAAAATTACCTTTTCATCACTAAAAAAGTCCTATTTTGAAGTATTGTAAAGTCTTGTAACAAACTTTCACACTTTTCTAGGCATAAATTCACTATTTATCCCTTTCTCATGCTTTATTTGGCTCCTTTATGCCCTTATATGCTTTAATTAAGTGGATTTTTTAATCTAAGCCTGACAAACAACATTAAATGGGACATAATTCCTAACACATATTTTCAGGTCCTTGGTGGGACCCATTCACCATGGGCGGCAAATGAATCCCCCTTGGCTCCAAATTCAAATTTTTAAAATTTTCCTTTTGGGTTTTTATTCAAAATCACTTGATGTCTGCTTGTGATGAGGTATGAATGGTTAACTAAGGCACAAGATTGTATAAATAAGTGATTTTCACCTCATTTTACATCTCCTAACACATTCAAGGAGTCTCCTAATCTCCTAAAATTCTCCAACATTCACACATCATATTCAAGCATTCAAGCATCTTACAACATCTTATCAAGCAATACTCAAGAACTTTGGAGCATCCATTAACACTACTTCAGATTTGCATTATCAAGGGTTTGGTAAGTTGATAGCTATTATATGTTATTTATTTATCATTCTCTTCCACTTCATTATTTCATTAAGGGTTTGATTACCAAAAGTGGGGTTTGACCAAGGCAAACCCCTATTTGCTAACCCTCAACGATTTTTCCCCTATTACATGTGTTTTTGCAGACATAGGTATGTAGGTTTAACAAGAATTTTGGTGTTGAATATTGGTAAACAAGTCAACTAGGTGCTTCAAGTCAACTCATTCATATTTCAAGCTTGGAGAAGGTTTTCTACCCGTTTCATGCAGAATTGACTTCAGCGACCCAACAATTAGAGATTTCTAGATATGGTGTTGCAAAGTTGTCTCTTGATTTTTCAGAATTTTGGGAGAGGACTAATTCGACACCAGTGGTGAATGAGTCCCACCTTAGGACTAAAAATATGAATTTTGTTAGATTTTAGATCCCAATAGTCAAAAACCTATTTCCAACACTTTTTCACTAGTAGTAGGACTAATTCGCCACCTTGGGAGAATGAGTCCCACTGTGAAATTTCAGTGATTTTAGTTAGCATCCACAACATTCTATATCATCAAACATTTCCCAGGTACACTTTTTTTCATCTCATTTCTTTCTGTTTTGCATTATTCCTTCATTTAGTTCATTATTTGCATATCACAACGTGTTTTCAAACATAGTTTAAATCTTAGTTTTTGCATTCATATTCATTCACCTAAATCACTCAATTGCATTTATTTTACTTCAACTAGCTTAGAAAATATCATACATAACATTAATTTGAATGAACCCTTAGGATTTTTGGTTCCTATCTCTCTCCTTTTAGGTGAAAAACCCTAGAAAAGGTAGAGAAGTCTTAGGAACCCAAAAATCTACGGTTCACATCATAATAGGATTTTCCTATGTTTCATGCATTTTATACAAAGTATTATTCAAAAGACCAAAGAAAAGGGTTGAGTGATTTAACAACAAAGTTATAATAATAGTTTTAATCCACTATCAACAAGTGACTAAGTTGAAAGGCTCTACCTTAAGTACACAATTTTTTGTCATAAGTTGACCAAGACGACATGTTGTGAAACTTATAAAAAATATTTTTCAAGTCATAGAGTGACTTAGCTGAATAGGTTACTTAGCATATCAAAGGTGATATTTAGTCATAGAGTGACTTGGAGAAAAGGATACATAATATTCATGACAATCATGATGGATTGTCATGAGGATTAAGGCTCTTAGCTTAAAAAAGGAGGTATGTTTTCATAGGGTGACTTAGTTGAGATGCTACTTAGCATAAAAAATGAATTAAATAATCAAAGAGTGACTTAGATAGAAGGCTACATTCAAAATAGAGGTACTAAATAATCAAAGAGTGAATTAGATGAAAGAATATGATCTAATATTTGGAAGGCACACAAGCAAACCAATAAGAAAAGCATACTTTGCCACATTATTTATGCATTCAAATTTCAAGTTCAATGTGAAATTGTAGTTTTCTTCCCTCTTAGGACACTAATACAACTACCACAATTACCCTCTCTCGAAACAACATCATCAAAATGCATCTTTCAAGTGTCATCATTTCGTGGATAATGAGGTGGGAGAATGGAAAATTAAGATCCGCTTGCTTCTCACATTCATCATGATAGTATCCAACAAAATAGTCAAGTTCAACATCAAAGTGGTAAACTTTATTCTCTGCTTCATTTAGATTCTCAGCAATATTGATCATTTTATTTTCACTATGCAATTGGACTTCCTTGTCATGTAGTGGTATAGTAGTATAAGATAAGTCTATCTAAATACTACCACAATTTGATGTTGCCAAATTCCTTGATAATTAACATAACCCATTTAGCTAGGATATCAACTATGATAATATCTATTTAAAATATTTTACTTAGGTATGAAGCAAGTTGAACCTCAAGGTAATTAACTATCATGATTACATTCACTCCATAGGAATCAGTAAAAAAAATCTTTCCATAAGAATTAAAAAATTTCATGTCTAGCTAGTTCATGACTTCTAATGACATCACATTTCTAGATGCACCTGAATATAACATACAATTATGTACCAACAAGTCATTTATCAATAGAGATATGTAAAATGGGCCAATTATTTCTTTGCTACTTGTACTATAAAGTCCCCAATTAAATATGACTTCTTGAGCATTATGTTTATTTTTCCTATTATTGGGAACAATTGCAAGTTCATTTGGTTGATCAAAAATAGTATGAGCATTGACATAAAATAATTCCCTATCCCTATGTTCAAAAATTCTCAACAACGCCTTGACTAGAACTTAAACTTTTAGCTAACTCAAAGATTGAGCTATTTCAATTGGCTAGTATGTAGGTAAAGGAGTGGAGAGTGGAATTGTCATAGCATTTACAATGGGTGATCTCACAACACTGGTTTACAATTTTTGGGAGGAACTGATTTTTGTTGAAATCATATATTTTTAGAAAATATAATGATTTAATCCTTAAAAGGTTCCATTTAAAGAATTCCAATTGAAGAGGGTTTGATCAAACTACCTTAAATCAAACCACCTTGGATAGAACCCCACAGTTTTAAACCATACCTATAACAGAATCTCCTTTACACCTATCAAAATGCTAATAAAAAACCACTTTTGATTTACCTTTTGGGGGATCAAATGAATTCATTAATTTTTTTTTTTCAAGTATTTAGTCCTTATTATAAGCTTCCCATAAAGTATAATTTTAAACAAATTTAATTTGATTATTATATTTATTTTTTATTTCTCGTGAATGTAGGTTTTTCATCGAAAATCAAGCTCTCTGTTCTGCACATGTGGAAAAATAGCATATTATTAAAAAAAAAAAAAAAAATATTATTGCACCAGATATTGAAGTCCTTGATCCAACAAAGAATTTTTTTAATTTCGATACATACAAAAAAAGTTATGAATTATACGGTCGTGCTATGTCTGAATTATAATTGGTTTGAATTCAAACTTGATTAAAGAAAAAATATTCAATAAAAATCTATCTAACCAAGTGGAAGCACTAGATATTAGAGTTACAAATCTAAATTCGAAAGAATTAGAATTTTATCCATCATGGAAAAAAAGTTATGCGTTATACGGCGAGCGTCACTTTTTAAAAATGTTGTTTTCTGAAAAAAGCTAGTTTTTGAGGGAGATGGAAAAATAAATGCAATCTATTCCAAAATTTTTGAAAAAAATATATTTAGAATCTATAGAAAAAATCTTACGAAACTCTAGTTTGCATCATCTTCAAATTCCTCATGGTTTAGCCGCTATAGGTGCCTAAAAGTGAAGATTTAGTTAAAAAAAATTATTTCAGTGTCCATTTTGGCCAAAAATTTTAAACCACTATTGTGGGATCACCCTAAATGAAAGGAATTACCTTAACACTACCAAAATTCTTCTTTGTGTTGATTGCTTTTCCAACCTCTTCAACTACTTATGCTTCTCCTAGGTTCTTCATTGACTTGATTAAGCTTGGAATTATCTCTAAAAACCATTGAGTTTTCCACATTGCTATTTGAACCATCAACAATCTTCTATTTTAGGATATATTTCTTCTATAGGGATGCATCGAGCATATGCATCTTCTTCCTAGATGATGATCTCCTTGCAATCCTAACTACATCTCTTTCTACATTATTTTATTTTTGTTTTCCTTTATTTATTTTTGTGGCTGAAATATCTAGGACAACGACACCTCTTATTTGATATGTGTTACTTACTTTCCTATTTCTTAGATGGTAATCACATTTGACTTGTACAAGACAGTCAATTTAGTAAGAAATTTGATATCTTCATTAGATTGTTTTTCTTTCTTATATATTTGTGTCATCTTCTCCTTGAGTTGATTGAAGTCTATGTTTGGTAATTCATATGGAAAACCACAACTATCATAATTATACTAAAATAATTCCCCACCTTTATATACATCCAATTGATTAACATTGGCATCCTCATAATACTCAGGTACACCTTTATTATCTTGGAATTATTTGTCTCCTTCAAGTGCTATAACAAAACAATTTGATTGATCATGAGGAAAATAATATATGCGACACCAAAATAAATCTTGTTGAAAATTTATATGATCCTTCGTCAAGTGATCAAGGGTGTGTTTCTCTTACTATCCTTGGTTTATGTTTCTTAGGACCACCTATTTATCATTAGCTCCACATTTTTTAGACCAATCATAATTGTAGGGATTATTATGCAATCTTTGGCCTTCATTGAAGCATGCACAAGCATTGTTAGAGGACATACTTTTCTCATTCTTTACAACCTTGTATGAGAGATCCTTCATGACTCCCATTAACTTTTTGAATTTATCCTCAATAGTAAGGGGTTTATTGGAAGTTATTGCAATTGGTTTATGAAGTTTTACATCTAGCCTTTTTTTTGTCTTTACCAAATGTCTCCATATTACTTTCTATATTTATAGCCATGGCATAAGCCTTCCTCAATGTTTGTGAGTTCATGTCTCTTAAGAAGTAACCCAATTTTGAATGAAATGCACCATAATACAAAACAAGACACATAGACTCATATTGGTTTTGTTTAGTGTGACACTTTCCTCATTTTCATAATAAACTTGTTGAAATCAACAATAATTTTAGTAATCCATATTATTTTAGTAGTTAGGTCATGGATTACAAAATTTGGATCCAGTCTTTCTCCTTGTTATAGTAGAAAAAACCTCATAAATTCATCCAATGAATCTATGTTGCTATTTAGAATACTTTTATACCATTCTTTTACACTTTCTCCCAATGATTGCACAAATAGATTCATCATGACATCTTGATCTTCTATTTCATATTCATATGTCACATCAATGAAATGCCTTAGGTGGTCATCACGAGTGATTGCTACCTTGGAATGTGGAACTTTTCCTCTACTCTTAGTTGGGATGGGATTAGGATAACTAATAATTTCATGAAATTTTAGCTGTCTATATCTTTCTAATCCTAGTGGAGGTCTTGTTAGAGTAAAATTTTGAGCTTTTCTTTCATGTACTAACTAGGACTAAAAAAACTAAGACCTTTCATTTGTTGTTGGAGTGCTCTACCATTGAGCTGCTAACCCCTGTATGACCAACCCATCTTTGATTTAAAGTTGGCTTATTGTTGGAAATAAGCCACACATAGACTGATGATGGGCTAGCAAAAGAGGGGCCAATAGCTTAGTTGGTAGAGCACTCCAACAACAAATAGAAGGTGATAGGTTGAAATCCTAGCTGGTCCATATGAGTTGTAGCCCAACAAGTGGTATTAGAGTTAGGCTAGGAGCCCCAAGCACCGCTAGTGTGGTTTAAGGGGGGAGGGGTGGCAGAATTGGAAATAAGCCACATTTGGATCGATTATGAATTGGCCCAAGAGAGGCCAATAACTTGGTAGAACACTTCAACAGCAAATTGAAGTTCCTAAGTTCGAGTCGCAGCTAGTCCATATGAGTTGTAGCTCAACACTTATTTCCAACAAGAACAAGAGATTCTATGTTTTAGCTTTCTTATTATAATCAAAGAACATCAACTTTGCGAATGTACTCAAACTTATATATTTTGATATATATAAATAGGAAAATTATACTCTATTCATTTATGTGTTTTATCTCTATCTCTTAGGCTCTCCTTTAGTTTCTTTTATCCTCTCACTCTTCCCTTCAAAATATAGTAATTTTTTAAAAAAAATATAAACTTATAAATGTATAAACCGAATGAATTGTTGGAAAGTGATGCACGAGTCTCAGCACCATACAGAGCTCTTGTGCCATTTTACATGAAGATACAAATAGTTTTTCTAAACATAAAACTTGAATGAGTTTTTAATGTGAATGTAATATGCATGATAAATTTCTAGAAAAAAGTTGTAATGCAAAAACCTCTATAAAGAGAGGCTGTATGTAATCGATTTAATTATCACAGAGATAAAAGTGAAGCTCCATATTTGTGTAAAAAGATATGTATTTACTGTTTCTTGTTTCTGTCAATTTTTATTGTGTTTTCCAGGGTTTTAAAAACTACACGAATAGAATACTATAATTATCCTTCTTGAGCTAAAACGAAACCTAAGACTGAATATTTTCAAATGTCATAAAAATAAATAAATCATGGGCGTCCAAAAAGGAATTGTGGTTATAATATATTCTTATTATAATGGTCGTGTTTAATTTATGGCCCTTCCTCACTCCGAAAGGCCAAGGCTCTAACCTATATTTTAATTGGTTCGAGAAACATGTGGGAATATTGTTGTCCGCAATCCATTATTCGACAGATAAATCTCTGAACTGTGCAGTTTATTATCTCTAATCAGCTGCCATCATTTCATGGTATGGTCCGGATGGGCACGCAACACTAGAATGTTTTAAGTATTTCTGTTTAAAATAGTAAATAATCATAGCAAGCTAGAAGGACGTGTGGGATAGTTTGCCCTAGGATTGCGTGGAAAATCACCCAAGGCTGTGTGGAGAGTGGACAACCATAAGTGGCAAATTGGAAGGACCAGACAAAGGGAATCAGGAAGAGAACTGTGTGGTGGTTTGTAAGGTAGAATAGTGCGTGAAACAAAGCAAAAAGTCAAGGGATTTATCTGCACTGAGGTGCAATAACAGAGAGAGCTACGCGTGGAAAGCAGGAGATAAAGATGCTGTGTGTAAGATACAGCCGAGGGAGATACGGCCCATGAAGGTCGAAAAAGTTTGTAACGTATTCCTGTATTGCAATGAAATAGAGAATGCTATTTTAATGAATGTAACCTATTGTATTGGGACACTTCTATTTGTGTTACCTGATGTGACCTATCTAGGGTTTCTGTGGGCGGATTTCGTAGATTGTCGAAGTGCATATATTTGTGTGCTTATCGCTTCCAGCAACAGGGCTCAGCACGTAGTTTGATTAGGGTTACCTGTAGCAATTGGTGAAGGCAACTCTTTGTATAGCAATTTACCTGCAACATTAGTGTTAGTGGGTTAGGACTTACAGAAAGTGGCTTACGCGGCGGCCATAAAAATCAAAAATGATATTTTTAAAAAATATTAGGAAAACAAATAAAACATTTCTGGAAAACATTCGAGAAATTTTATTCAAATATCCCCGCAAAACAAGATTGAGTTATATTCATAAGAATGAGATGCTTATATCTGTCCTTCAAAAATCTTATTTGAGGAGAAAGAAAAAAATTGTATCAGAGATTTACTCATTTTACGCAGTAAAAAGATGAAATATTGTATGAGGTAATATAAAAAGGATCGACGCGTATAAACGATTAGCCATACAAGAGAAAAAAAATTCGCAGCTTAAATATAAATGTAGTTAAAATGATTTGTAGCTTGAAGATATGAATCATCTTAAACTTTGTATTTTGAAGGCAAATGTGTAAAGAGAAATGTTTGTAATTTGTACTGGAAAATAATTTGAATAAGTAAATACCGTCTATTCATTCACAGGCACTGTTTAATAAATAAAAATAAAACATAACATCTAATGAAACATGAAAAAAAGAGAACAATAGTAACCAAAGATGGCCGCTGTGTGCAAAATAAATAATGGATGTGATACATACGCATTAGCAAATAAATAAACATGTAGGAGGAGAATTTTCATAAACTATTATTTACCTTCTTTGTGTGGAAATAGGGAAATGAGAATTCAATACGGTGGGTTTCAATCCAAGCGAGATAAAGTGTTGTTATCTGCTCTTAGAAGGTTCCAAATTTCACAGAAAACAAAGATTTTGGTCGCTTGGGAGGGAAACGTAATAGCATTTCTCTCGTAAATTTCCTCCTCAGCATTAGATCTCCATAACTAAGCGATTGGCTGACTCTTGTGTGATATGTTATTTGGTTAGAGAAATATATAGGTAAGAGTTGTGTAGCACTTCAAATATGATCTTAGTTAATTAAAATTATAAAATTAGTTAATTTATTTTAAATTATTATTTTATATTATTTATTTAGATTGTATGATTGTGATGCTGGAACGACACACTCTTTTGTATTAGGGGATGGGAGAGACTAGATTTCGTGACCTCTTGCATGCAACAAGGTGCTTTATCTAATCAAGCTAGCCGCCTTGCCCCTACTTTCTAAATTTTACTAGCATTTAATTAGTTACCTATTATTTTTTGAGTCAATTAAATTTTTATTTAATTAATTTCATATTTTCCCTTCTACTACAAGTTAATTAATTACCTAATAGGCTATTTTGTTTGAAGTTTCCGCTAGGAATTTTGTCAGCCCAGCTGTGAAATGGATTTGTCGACGCTGGAGATGTCCCAGTGAGCGGTGACTTGACTGGGTTTTTTTTGTGGCGACGTGGAGCTTTGCAATTATGTGGGTTGGCGGTTGTGGAGTTGGTGTCCTTGATACATGGAAGCTGAAACGTAAGTGTTTTCTCATGGTAGTGTTAATGCTTTATGTCATTGTTGTACAATGGAGGCGACGGTAGTAAATGCAGGTGGACAAAGTAAAAGCAATATTAAGTGTTGCATTATGGGAAAGTATACTTTCATTAAGTTGTATTGTGGAAACAACCATTGTGGTATTGGTTTCATAGCAAACTCTTGTTAAAATCATCGCCTTCAGCTCTATTTTTTACTAGATTGTAGGGTTTTAAAACTATTGTGTTGCGGAATTTGTAAGTCATTTTAGATGGGTATTTTTCTTAAATGATTAATTTATTGTTCATGTCTTTTGTTCTCTACTCGTTGTTCCTTTTGATAGTAGGTTGGAGGG
>VDFB02267787.1:109361-130897 GCA_007258455.2 Sequoia sempervirens
GCATCATGGGGATACAAATAGTTTGATAGCCTACTACAGGAAGGCAAGAGGGAGTGCTAAAGGTATGACATGATAGTAAAGTAAAGAAATTTGCATATTGAAATAAAAGAAAGCAGAAGATATCCTCACATGACAAGAAATAATAAGGAAAGAAAAATAAAGGCATGACTCCACCATTAGTATGAAATTGCATATGGAGTAGAGTGATCGTAATGAATGCTATAGATAGCATGGAAGTTGAAAAATGTGAATGCATGAAAATTAGCCTTGAATAGGGTCATAACAGAGGTACATAAATGCAAGAAAATAGACATGAGAATCACAACAGATTTGTACAACTACTATTTAGAGACAAAGCAATGAAAATGGATAATATAGTGTTGTTATCTCAACATAAGATTATACATAAACATCAGAAAAATAAGGGCAGTTTGGAAAAGGACCAATTAATGACAATCACATTTTTTTTAATGTAAATGGAACCTATCATGATATAACTGTTGTTTAATTACATAACATGATTTGGAGCAGTGAGATAAATGGTCAATCTCAACTAACGAAAAAGAGTAGATTCATGAATAAAAAAATGTCCTTAGCTTATAAAAGAAATCTTAGTGATAATCTATATTGCTTGAGAGTCAAGATGAGCATAATAAATTCACATGAAAGCTATAATAGTTACCAAATTTGTTTGCAATGGCTTATGGGCTATGAAGAGCCATTGGCTATAATAGGGCAATCAAATGCTCAATAACAAAATATTGTTTCCATAAAAGGGAAGCTTGATGCTCTATCATCATGATCATAGAGAAAAGAAGCATACCATTACAAATTGAGTTGAAAGTGAAAATATCTCATGGATTGCAAAACAATGTAAAGGGTAATGCAATACCAAGTTTCAAAAATTCTACAATATAGAGGTCCAAGTTACAATTGGAAAGTATTATACACTGTTGGTTGAAGATAGTTCACTGTGCAATTATGGTTCAAGTATATGTGGAGTTCAGGGACAATTGACAGTAACTCATGTATCAAGCCCCCATAATTGTGTTGTTCTAGTAACCTAGTTTGGAGAAGTGTCTACATGGAGAGATAGTTCTTCATTCACTGTGAGTACTTTTACTAACAATTTGATACAGGTCTCAATTGCACAGTCTTTCTTATAGACTATGGGTAGAGTTTTATGAATAAAAGATGATCATGATAGCCATGCAATCATTGAGGTCAAGTTAAGAATGCTTAGGTTTCTTGTTATTAGGCTGTGGATAAAGCTTCATGTTATAGTAAAAATGAGGAACACAAGTGAAATTGCAAACAAATCTCAGTACATTTTAAGTTACAGGAAAAGATGTGTAGGGTTTTGAAATCTTACACTTACTATGTAGTGGCATTGGGTCATACAAAAACTTTATGTTTCTCTCATAGAACAATGAGTCTTCTAAGAAAGACAAAGGCCATAGGTAATGTATAATGAAATACTTTTTTCTTAAAACCCATCTGGGGTTTTTTCCAAAAATAAAGGATATGGAAGCTTGAATAGAGAGTCTTTAGAATAAAGAATGAATAATAAGGGGGGATGTAGATTTGAGGTGTTTGTGAGATAAAGCTACATAATACTCAAAAAACATGGTCGTAACTTGGTGAAGCCCTTGATAGGTAAGGCCATGGCCATCAAAATATAGGTCAAGTTGCAAGATTGAAAGTAAACATATACAAAACCGAAAGACTCAAAATATGTAACTTACATTCTCTATAGGAAATATGGAGTAACAAGAGCATTATTTTTCTTCAAAATTTAAAAAAAGTAATGAAGAATGCATTCTTAAAATTGCTTACCCGAGCTTGTTCTTTCATACTTGCACTGAATATGCTTATGAGGACTCAACATATGTTCATAATCTGCCATTTGAATCTCCAGAAACTTCAAACTCTCGACGATAGTGTCAGTTGAGCTTCTTTGTGAAGCTTTTTCAAAAAATGAAATGACTTTCATTTCTTTTCCTTTTTTTTTTAGGGTTTTAGAAACCCTAAATGCTACATGTTGATGGATTTAGGCCATTTTTTTATATTGAAAATCAATTACAACAAATGTGACCCCTAGGGCACCCATATGGAGTTTTTAATGCCTTAGAAATTTTCTAAAATATTTTAATGAAATGCAACTTTATATAACTCGGTGGAGGTGAGTGTTTTCCTAGCCTCATTGAATTTTTGAAAATCTCTTTAAGTTTTTGTCATTTTTAAAAAAAATGTAAAACTAATAACTTAAAGGTGGATTTATAAACCTTAAGTCATTTAGATTTTTTTTTTTTGATGCAAAATAGGAGATGAAAGATGTGCTTTTAAATGCAAATTGAGGAGGGAAACAAAATAGAGAGAATATGAAGAAGTTTTTTTTAGTTGGGAGACATATGCCCACATTTATAGGGGATATTAATGCATGTTGTTGGTAGTTTTGTCTACCTAAGGTATTTGGTTTGACCAAAAAACTTCTTCCTCACATGTTGGAGGTGGTATTGAGGGAATCTAGAGCCTTTTTTCTAGGATTTTCTAGGTCATTTGACCCAGGGTGGTTACTTGCTCCTACTTTGGTGCAACCACTTGGGTGGTGATATATTTGATCATGTATTTCATTTTGGAGCTTAGTTCATAATTTGCAGATTTTTTGGAGAGTCTTCATCATAGATTTTCAACATTTCTCTATAACTCTGTCAGTCATGCAAATTGTGAGTACCTTGAAAGATTAATAGCATTGAAAAACTTTTACCTTATCATCACTTGTTATGCTTGTGTACATGTCATTGGGATTGATCAATATAATTGTGAAAATTTATGCTTTTCCTTGTATTTTCTATCTCATCAAAAGTACCTGCTTTGCAAGAAAATACCAATTTATAGGTTATGAGTTGTGTGAGCAATACAAGGTTTCAGGTTATGAAATTTGTCCTTTTCTTTTTGGAGTTGTGTATAAGCACCTTCTCATAAATTAATTATGTAATTGATATGCAAAGATGAGTAGTGTAATTTTTCTATCAATCTGTTAAATAAAAGTGTAATAGAAATTGAGTTCGCATGCTTTTAGTTAGCTTAAGTATTTCATCATAGGATAGAATATTTTCATTTGAAAATTTTTATTTTCTTACCATTTTCTCTAAGAGAAAAAATAGAAATTTTAGGTTAAATTAGTAAAGAGCCAACTTTCTCTGGAGGTACTTTTCTGTCATAGGGTCACCCATAGCCTTAGAAAAGTTCCCATGTTGCTCATGATTGGATGTGTTTAATCTCAGCTCGGATGCAATTCATAAGTGTTAACATTAACAACCTTGAAAAATGAAACAAAAACCCTCCCTACACTCTAAATTTTTCTAAAAAATTCATAAAAACATAAAAAATTGACTAAATCAGAGTACAAAGAAGGCAAAGTCACTCATAGTATACTGTAGCTCGTCCCATGCAACCACCTCCCAAAGAAGCTCAATTTGTGGATAGGTGGATGGGAATCTACTTAGCATGATCGATCTCTTTACTCCAAGCCCACTCTGCAAAAAGGTAAAAGAAAAAATGAATATGATTTACCTTCTTTTTTATATTTATATACATGCATTTTTAGGTCACTTTTTGTTAAAAATGAAGAAGTGCTTTTTTAAATTGACATATTAGGATCTAGTGGACTCCATTTTAAATGTCATTTGTTTCATTGGAATCATGGTTGTATTCCCATTCTCATCAAATGGGTGATCCCACAATACTAGTTTACAATTTTTGGCCAAACTGGACACTGAACTGATTTTTTCTAACTAAATCTTCACTTTTGGGCACGTATAGCAGCTAAACCATGAGTAATTTGAAGATGATGCAAACTAGTGATTTGTGGAATTTTTTTTGTAGATTCTAAATATATATTTTTAAAATTTTTTGGAATTAGATTGCACTTCTTTTTCCATCTCCTTTGAAAACTATTTTTTATAGTAAACACCATTTTTAAGGAGTGACCATCGCTGTATAACACAAATTTTTTTCCATGAAGGATAAAATTCTTTTTTTTTTGAATTTAGATTTGTAACTATGATATCTAGTGCTTCCAATTGGTTTCATTGTGTTTTATTGAATATTTTTTCCTTAATCAAGTTTTGAAGTCAAACCAATTACAATTCAAACATAGGCGGACAGTATAACACATAACTTTTCTTGTATGTATCGAAATTCAATTTTCTTTTGTTGGATCAAGGAATTCAATATTTGGTGCACTCATATTTTTCAATTTTTTTTGATAATCTTCTATTTTTCCACATGTTGCACAGAATAGAGAGCTTAATTTTTAGTGAAAAACATACATTCACAAGAAATAAAAAATAAAATAATAATAAAATTAAATTTATTTAAAATTATAATTTTTGGGAAGCTTATAATAAGGACTACATACTTACAAATTTTTTTAAATGAATCTAATGGATTCCTCAAAAAGGTAAATCAAAAGTGGTTTTTTATCAACATTTTGATAGGTGTAAAGGAGACTCTATTATAGGTATGGTTTAAAAATAACGGGGTTCTATCCAAGGGGGTTTGATCTAAAGTAGTTTGATCAAATCCTCTTGAATTGGAATGCTTTAAATAAATTTTTTTAAGGCTTAAATCATTATATTTTCTAAAAATATGTGATTTCAAAAAAAATAAGAATCTTCTAGAAATTATAAACTAGCTTTGTGGGATCACCCAAATGTATATCATCAGGTGGCATGGTACTTGGAAATTCCCTATGATGGACTTGTCCAGTTCAATGTGGTTGGATTGCTACCTTGATTCCACCTTCGTAAAGCAAGAGGAATCAAGGGGGGGCATACATCTACTCTCAAATTTGATTTTTTAGGCAATTTAGATAAGAGGATTATTTTTGAGCTACTAACGAATTTGTGATGCAGGATGCAGTTCCTAACATTGTGGCTTTCTAGGTAACTATAGTGGGGGATTCATTATCCCTAGTGAATCCATATGAGTATCCTTTTATAAATTTACTTTTTGAAGTACTTTAGCATACATATACATGTCGTTTCATATAGGCGCTAAAGTGGGGGCTAAATGTAGTATAGAAAAATGCATACCTTTGCATTTTCACACTTAATTTGGACCTATTTTAGCACCCCTTATATTAAATTCCCTTTAGGTCACTTATTATGAGCCCCTAAGACCCCTTTTTATGTATCTCGAGGCATATTTCAACTTTAAACCTGACCAAAATCCATAGACAATGGTTAATCTTGGTAACTCACCTTTTGAAATTAGAAAATAAGTCTTGTGGGACCAAGATTCCCTTGGTGATGTCTTAGTCCTCCTTAGTGGGACAAGATTCCACCTAGGGAATCTTAGTCCTCAGGGCTTTAATTTTAGGAATTGAGAGCGGGAAATGAAAATATTTGATTTAAATTAGCATTTTGTCAATCTTTGGGATTTAACAATCGGGTTATTAGATAGGAGTGCCTATAAAAGTAAGATTCATACCCCATTTTTAACATAAGAAAATATGGAATACATAAATTGAATTGGAGATAAAGCAACTTTGAAGGAGAGTTTTGAACTGTTGATTTTTGGCTCCTATAGACAACTCTTGCTCTTCTAGGGTTTTTCACCTAAAAGGAGATAGGAGCAAAAATGCTAATGGTTCATTTGAATTATGCAATGTATGATGTTGCCTAACCTAAATGAAGTTAAATAAATGCAATTGACTAATCTAAATGAATGAATATGAATGCAAAAGTGAAATTAAAGCTATGTTTGAAAACACATTGTGTTATGCAATAATGAACTAAATGAATAAAATATACATAACAGAAAGGAAAGGGATGAATCTGAGTGCACTTGGATAAAATATGATGAATTTGGAATGTTGTGGATGATGGTTGAAATCACTGATTTTTCACAGTGGGACTCATTCGCCTAGGGTGGAAAATATTGTCCTCCTACTAGTGAAAAACTATCAGAAGAAAGTTTTGTCTATCGGGATCTGGAATCTAAAAAAATTCAAAATTTCAGTCCTAAGGTGGAACTCATTCACCATAGGTAGCAAATCAGTCCTCTCCCAAATTTTTGAAAAATTAGGAGACAACTTTGCAACACTAGATCTGGAAAACACTACTTGTTGGGTTGCCGAAGTCAATTATGCAGGAAACTGATAGAAAACCTTCCCCATGCTTGAAATAGACTTCAGTTGATTTGAAGCACCTAGTTTAATTGTAAATTTCCAATCTTCAACACCAAGAATATTTTCAAATCTGCACACAAGAGGCTGCAAACAAACATGCAATAGGGGAAAATGGTTTAAGGTTAGTGAATAGGGGTTTTCCTTGGTCAAACCCCACTTTTGGTAATCAAACCTTTAATAAAATAATGAAATTGAAAGGAATGATAAACTAACAACATGAAAATGCTATCAACTTACCAAACCCTTGATGATGCAAATCTGAAGTAATGTCAGTGGCTGCTTCAAAGTGCTTGAATGCTTGAGATGATGTGTGAATGAATGAGATTGTAGGAGATGTAAAATGAGGTGAAAATAAATTATTTATACACACTTGTGCCTTAGTTACCCATTCATACCTCATCACAGGCTGACATTAAGTGTTTTTGAATAAAATCCTGAAAGGAAATTTAAAATATTTTGAATTTGGGGCCAAAGGGGACTCATTCGCCACCCATGGCGAATGGGTCCCACCTAGGACCTAAAAATGTGTGTTAGGAAATATGTTGTATTTAATGTTGTTTGTCATGATAATACTCAAAAATACACTTAATTAAGCATATGAGAGCATAAAGGGGTCAAATAAAGATGAAAAAGGGATAAATAGTGAAGATGTGCCTAGAAAAGTGTGAAAGCTTGTTACAAGACTTTACAACACTTCAAAATCAGACTTAATAATGAATAAAAAGGTGATTTTTAGATGAATTGTAATAAATAGAGTCTAGAAGAATGTAGAATGTCTTACAACACTTCACAACACCTCCACAAGAAATCATTCTTTGAGTTTTAGTACCTAAATAAGCATGTTTAAGCCATGTTGCAACATAAAATTAGAGAAAAATAGTTCCAACACCATGAAATAAGACCTAAAAGGCCATGAAAATGACAAGCAACCATTTTTCTATGACACATTTAGCCCCACTTTAGTGAGAGGATGAACTTACTTCAAACTCACACTAAAGTAGCAATGAAGATCGATAGGAGGGTTCAAATGCACTTATGCTAGCAAGATGGAATGAAAAAGATCAAGAGGGATGATCAAGCCCTCAGGATGAAGATCCCATGGAAAACTAAGCATAAAAACAAAGGAACACACAAGTGTTGAGAAGAATTAGATGAAGCTTCGATCGTCAATCCAACTAGTTGTGGGTTAGATCTAGGTTGATTGTTTGAAAAGGAGAATGTGTACTCACTCTAGGGTGATAGAACACATGATGGTCCATTGGGTGAGAAGGCCCAAATGTACTCACTCTAGGGCCATAGAACTAGTTGTCTGTAGGGTGAGAAATCCCAAAAAGGTAAGATACATACGTTAGTTGGTATGTACTCACAAACAAAAAAGTGGCTATGGGGAAAAGTCATGCCGCTAGGTGGGCTTCCCACTCAACCATATTAAAGTTGTACCCTTTGATAACTTTAACAAGGTGCCACAAAGAAAAATGCTATGAACAAAAAGAACAAAGGTACCATAGTTATGCAAGCTGCATTATGCAAGGTGGCAAAAATGTAAAAATGTAAAATGCAAAAAGTGTAAAGTGTGTTCAAAGGAGTCTTGTTCAATTCATGCAAGGTCAGTCACTTAGGGAACATTGTGTCTAATGTCTCCAAGAGAGGACCAATCAAATAATAGTATATTCACAACTTAGGGGATGTAGTGCATCACATCAAGCTACCAAGAGGAATGCAATATGTTGAGATAGATCACACTTATGAAGGACATCACACCCAATGTTATCCACAAAGTGATATGCATTATGCAAATGAGAAGACTTCACTAGGAACCAAGAATGCACGTGAATTAATGGTAATTTATGCCCCCCACTTTAAAGGAATTTCTACAAATTGTTCTATGAGCAATTACTTAAAATAAGTGAAGAAAAGAAAATCCAAAAAGAAAACAAGACATGAGAGCCAACCTAGAAAGCCCTATGTCAATTCATATGTTTCAAAGTTAGGTTGCATCATGTCAAGGAAAAATGAAAAGAAAAGAAAGAAAGGGAGTTTCCCCCTAGAAAAGAAAGCACACCAAACACATAAGGGATCTATGGATTTGGGGTCAATATGTTAGTTGCTGCAATGTTTTTATGAAAGAGCTTAGGGCTGTCATCATTCCCCAAAGAATATAGAACTGGAAGAATGAAACAAAGGGAGTGAAAACAAAAGAAAAAGGAAAAGTCCATTTTGGGTCAACATGGAAGAGACATTGTAGTCCCAACACTTTGCATCATCCCCAAAAGGAAAACAAAAATGAAACAAAAATGAAAGGGTGAGAGAAAACGAAAAATATTTTGGGTCAACATGAAGGAGACATTTCGGTCTCAGTGCCTTGCATCATCCCCAAAAGGAAAACACAAAAAAGAGAGAGAAAAAGATAGGGAAATTTTGGGTCAACATGGAAGGGACATAGAGTGTCTCTACACTTTACATCATCCCCAAAAGGAAAACATAAGAAAAGAAATGAAAATGAAAGAGAAAATGAAAAAGATTTTGGGTCAACATGAAGGAGAAATTGTGATCTCAATGCGTTGCATCATCCCCAAAAGGAAAACACAAAACAAAAAGAGAAAATAAAAGGACCTTGTTGGTCAACATGGAAGATACATAGGGAATCTCTATGCTTTGCATCATCCCCAAAATGAAAACACAAAATAAAAGTGAAAAAGACAGTGTGCGACATATAAAAGGAGAGAGATACGAATAGAAAAAGTGTACAAAGAGAGATAAAACATCAAACACATGATATAGGGGAACACAATACACACATGAAAAGGAAAGAAAAAAGGCTAGTTAGGCAAATGCAAGTCAACCATCTAACAGGTCATCCACCTCCCAATTATGTTCAGTGTAATGTGAAGGTGGTTGACTGTCCAAAGGAAGAATTGCAAGCGCTAAACTAGGAGTCATACTAGGTTCTTCTCTTGGTGGAGATGTTGTATCTTTCAAGCTCATTGTAGATGAAAATAAAGAGTTTAAATAGTTATGCACTTCTTCATCTATTTTTTCTATTGTCGCATCATCATCATCATCATCAACAACAAGATTAATGACAATGGGAGGATGAAGGGTGATTTCTAAGGATGGATGTATCAAAAGTTGAGGTTGTTGGATTGGTTCATTTTGTTGTGAAGGTTGCACTAGACTATCATGTGGTAGGTCAAGAGAAGGAGGGTGGCCATCTATTACTTCGGTCAAAGGTAAAGGTTGATTTTCTTTATCTTCTTCTATGTGAGATTGATGAGCAAGGAGATGACAATGAGGCCTTCATTCCCTAATACTATGGTTCCATTTAATTTTGTTTTGGAGTTGTTGAGGTGTAAGAGCAGATTGAGTCATAATAGGTTCTTCTACTTCTGAAGAGCGAATAACAAAATAAACTGAAGAGGATGGATCAATCACTTTCTCTTTGAATTTATACACTTGTTGAAGGTGAGGAGGCACATTGACAGGAGTAGTTTCATTTTCCCTTGGTCATTTAAATGATGGCAGCCTGGAAGTATCAAGGGGTGGTTGTTCAAGAGGTTGTATGCTTTGCTCAATTTCAGACTTAGGTTCAAGCATGGTTTCATCTATGATATGAGGTGTGGAAGTGGACATGGATGAGTTCCGAAGAGACAATTCAGTAATCTTTTTGGCTTTAAAATTTTGATAAGTTATGAAAAAGAAGTCCTTTTGAGGTGTGATGGGTTCCATAGGTATAGGCCAAAATGCTTCTAATGAATAATTACCTTTGGAAGATAAAGGATTAAATCCACTATGGTGTATGGTGACTATCTCATTATCATGTGGAAACTTCAAACACTTGTGAACAACTAATGGGACTACTTTCATTGAGCGAAGCCAAGGGTGGCCTAGCCGCAAACGAAATTGGTCAGATTGTGGAATAATTGAATATGTTACCTCCAAAGTTTTAGGTCTTATTTGTAATGGTAGCACAATTGATCCAATCATAGGGCATGCAAAACTAGTATGTGTCTTAATCCATGTAGTTGGTTTATTATATTCATCTTGATAGAGCTCATGTAATACTAGAAATTCCTCTTTGATCACATTCTCACCACAAGTAGGATCTATTAATATCCCATTAGTGGGATTATAATATATTCTTCCAGCTATGTAGAGAGGACCATCAAGAAGCTTTTGTAGTATGTATTTAGTAGAAAAAGTGATATCAAGAGATTTAGTGGTTTGGCCCTTACGAGGGATAACGTCTATCATAGCCACTAGCTCATCCATAGGACTTTCTATAGTAATAGGGGGAGGTGTATCATGTTGTTCATTGCTTGTATCAATAGTCATTACATCAGTGGTTGGAGGTTCACTAGCCTTGACAAATGAGGTAGTATGTTTAGGCATGGGATTAGTGAAAATTTGCAAATTTTGGTTAGGGGGTGCTACGAACTTATTGCCTTGATCATTAACACCCATAATGGAAAGATCTCCTGAGCCAATGAGGTCTTGAACTAAATGTTTTAGACACTTGCAATGTTCAATGTCATGTCCATTCAGTCGATGAAAATAACAATAAGCATTAGGTTTGAAGGTGGGTGGTAAAGGCTGGTTTGGATCAAGCGGTCGAACGGGTGGAAAAGTGAGCATGCATTATTGAATAAATTGGTTAACATCTTATTATGAAGGGTATTGGGTAGGGGAGTAAATTTTCTTTGGGCCTCCATAGGTATAAGGCATCATTGCTTTAACAACTGCCACTTGATTTGGAATGGGTTGGGTTGGTTGTAGGTGAAGTTGAGGAGGAAGATTAAACTATAAAATGCCTCTATTTGGTTTGCAGAAGTTTTGTGTGTTATTTTTGTTTTGATTGTTGTGTTTAGGTTTTTCAACTCTGTTAGAAGTGGATTTTGAATCACGACTTGAAACTGAATTATGGTATTCACACAAGGTTGTGCATAAATGCATAAACAAAGGGAATTTCATCATTGTTAATTTATCCTAAAGGTGTGTGTGCAAATTTTCAATAAACATCTTTTGTAGATGTGCATCAAGAATCTTGACATCAATTTGAGCACACACAGATTAGTATCATGATATAAAATCCATTAATTTTTCATATATGTTTTGTCTACATAGTATGAGGTTAGCCATTGTATTTTTAGGTGTCATGTGAACTTGAAAGTGACTTATGAAAGCATCCATGAATTCATTTAATGACTGGATGGAATGATTAGGAATGTTGGAAAACCATTATAAGGTAGTGTCTTTCAAGGTTCTTGGAAATAGTTTGGCTAATAGTTTGTCATCAAGGACAAAGTCACTACACAAAGTTGTATAGACATTAGCATGGTTGATAGGTCTCCTTTTCCTCCATATTTCTAAAACCAAGGCATTCCTATCCCTTGTGGCATTAGGGTACATAATATTTCTAATGATAAAGGGCTACTACGAACATGATATGTAGGTGGAGTGGATTGACCTTGACTAATGGTGGAAAGTTGATGTTGCATAGATGAAACGGTGGTAAGGAGTTGTGTAAGAAGGGGATTGGGGTATGTGGGTTGAGGTGGAAGGGAAAATGGTGATGGAGTATAGATGATATGAGGGGAAGTGAAAGGAATAATATGGGGTGTGAATGTGGTGGAAGGGACTTGCAATTCCACAAGAGAAGTATGAATGCTAGTGGAAATTGGGAAAGAAGTAGCCGCATAATTAGCTTGATGCATAGTTGTATGGACTTGTGGATTGGTATAAGTTGGTATGGCAGCTATGGTTTAAGGGGGAGGAACTTGAGGTCCTCCTTGGCTTATAGGAATGGTGGCAGATTGAGTATTAGAAGAGGCATGTTTATTGTAAATCTTGGAAATTTTCTTCATCACTTGCAAGCCATCATCACTTTCAATGCAATGATGAATATTGTCAATGGTGGGTATGGCAGTGGTGGAAATGTTTTCAAGTGACAAGTCTTGCAAATTTTCAAAATCCTCATGAATATTAATGACCTTTTCTTGCGGGAGGGAATTGTTTTGCTTGTCAACATTCATTGGATTGAAAGGTGAAGGCATAGAAGTGGTATTATCAAGTATTAATGCACCATTGTCCATACTAGGAGTTGGAGCTCATGAGATCCCAAGGTCCACAATGAAAGTGCTATCACGGGAGGCCATGAGTCTAGAACTTCTTCTCACTAAAGTATTATCAACGGGGCACCAAACACTCATACAAGTACCACAAAGGAGGGGTGAACACAAATAACATAAATTATGCTAACTATAATTGAGATCTAACTACATAAAATAGAAATGCAAACAAATTCTAGAAAAATGCTAAAAATGTTGTTTAACAAGTGCAGAGGGACTGATTCACCCTGGGTGGCAAATGAGTCCTGGTATGATGTGTTTATGTGTTTTTCAAAATTTTTAAGATGATTTTAATGTTCTACAAAATGCAATCAAAGATGCAGAATGTAGATTTTTAGTTTTTTCAATGAGAGGCAATGCAAAAATGAAATCTAAATGAATTTTTCACTAATGTAAGAGAAAGTGTCCTAAAATGTAAAATCCAAACAATGTACTAAATGAATGTTAATGAAAATGTAAACTAGGATGCAATGTGTAAATGAAATCAGAAATTCAAAGTGATCAAAATTTAGGTTCACCAAAATGAACCGTTGATTTTTGGCTCCTATGGACAACTATTGCTCTTCTAGGGTTTTTCACCTAAAAGGAGAGAGATAGGAGCAAAAATGCTAATGGTTCATTCAAATTATGCAATGTATGATGTTTTCTAGCCTAAAGGAAGTTAAATAAATGCAATTGACTAATGTAAATGAATGAATATGAATGAAAAAGTGAAATAAAAGCTATGTTTGAAAACACATTGTGTTATGCAATAATGAACTAAATGAAGAAAATATACATAACATAAAGGAAAGGGATGAATTTGAGTGCACTTGGATGAATTATAAGGAATATAGAATGTTGTGGATGCTGGTTGAAATCATTTATTTTTCACAGTGGGACTCATTCACCCAGGGTAGTGAATTAGTCCTCCTCTTGGTGATAAACTATCAGAAGCAAGTTTCTATCTGCCGGGATCTAAAATATGACAAAATTTAGATTTTTAGTCCTAAGGTGGGACTCATTCGCCATAGGTGGTGAATCAGTCTTCTCCCAAATTTCTAAAAAATTAGGAGACAACTCTGCAATACCAGATCTAGAAATCACTGCTTGTCAAGTTGTCGAAGTCAATTATGCAAGAAACATATAGAAAACCTTCTCCATGCTAGAAATAGACTTGAATTGATTTTAAGCACCTAGTTGACTTGTAAACCAATCTTCAACACTAATTTTTTTTTCAAATATACACACAAGAGGCTGCAAACAAACATACAATAGGGGAAAATGGTTTAAGGTTAGTGAATAGGGGTTTAACATGGTCAAACCCCACTTTTGGTAATCAAACCTTTAATAAAATAATGAAATGCAAAGGAATGATAAAATAACAACATGCAAATGCTATCAACTTACCAAACCCTTGATGATGCAAATTAAAAGTAATTTCAATGGTTGCTTCAAAGTGCTTGAATGCTTGAGATGATGTGTGAATGAATGCTTGAATGAATGAGATTGTAGGAGATATAAAATGAGGTGAAAATCACTTATCTATACACACTTGTGCCTTAATTACCCATTCATACCTCATCACAGGCTGACATCAAGTATTTTTGAATAAAATCCTGAAAGGAAATTTAAAATATTTTGAATTTGGGGCCAAGGGGGACTCATTTGCCACCCCTGGCGAATGGGTCCCACCTAGGACCTAAAAATATGTGTTAGGAAATATGTTGTATTTAATGTTGTTTGCCATGATAATACTCAAAAATACACTTAATTAAACACATGAGAGCATAAAGGGGTCAAATAAAGCATGACAAAGGGATAAATAGTGAAGATATGCCTAGAAAAGCATGAAAGCTTATTATGAGACTTTACAACACTTCAAAATAGGACTTAATAATGAATAAAAAGGTGATTTTTAGGTGAATTGTAATAAATAGAGTCTAGAAGAATGTAGAAATGTCTTACAACACTTCACAACACCTTCACAAGACATCATTCTTTGAGTTTTAGTACCTAAATAAGTATGTTCAAGCCATGTTGCAACATAAAATCAGAGAAAAATAGTTCCAACACCATGAAAAAAGACCTAAAAGGCCATGAAAATGACAAGGGGCCATTTTTCTATGGCACATGTTTCAGGAAGCAATGAATTGAAATCTTGGAGTAGCCTTCTATTATGTTTTTGCAGGGTTTTTAGTTCCATTTCCAAGTCAAGATCTAGCATTTCCAAAGACTAATGATGGATTCATATAGAGGATCATGAGAGATTCTAGGTTGGAGATGCAACTAGCCATTATTCCAAGCCTAAGGAATTGTTTTTTGATTGATTCAATTTTCCATTGTTGTTCTATTTTCTACCTAAGGAAGGTATATTTCATGTTTATGATTTATTAGGGTGATTGGAGGTCTCCTTTGTAGGTCACTTTCATTTGCATCTTAGGAATTCTATTCTAACATATTTGAATAGGGTTTCTCCATGCTCTAGCTTACATAATCTTAGACACACTTAAGATTAAGGCACACAAACATTCCCATTTTCAAATCTATGCATTTTTATCAAGGTTTAATTACCAAACATGGGGTTTGACAAGGGAAAAATTTCATAAAAAAAAAATCAAATTTCCTTTTTTTTGTAGGTTATTTATAGGTTCAGATCTAAAAACTTGGTGAAGAAGGAAGTGCAAACCCTGGACCTCAAGACCACATTCAAAGATTTCAAAAATTTAGATCAAGACTAAGATAGTAGCAAGGGTGTCTTAGTCCTCCAAGTAGAATTTTGTAGAAATTCTTTCAGATCTTGTTCCGCCATCCAAAGATTTTGCATCTATGCCAAATAACATCAAGACTAATAAGATAGTAAGGGTGTCTTAGTCCTTCATATCATATTTTGACAGCTTCTTTGCATTTCTAGATTCCTTGTCACATTTCTAGACTTCCCAAGTACACACATCCTAACTTCTTATTAGATAATTTCATCATTTTTATTCATCAATTAGCTTGCATTATTAGGTTTTGTAAGTTGAATTTTAATGTATCTTATCCAATATTTTTCTTGGTGGTGAACCGCTTAAAGCTTAAAGAACCGCATCTTAGGTCTTCCTTGTTGAGAATTGACTCACCTTTGAGGTTGATAGTTAATCCAATTGGGATTCCTAGGAAATTATTGAGTGACCAAGGGAGAATAAGAGTGGGAATTTTCCATCCCATTTCCCATTTCCCCTTTGGTTCACACATACTCCTCCATCTACACATTGAGATGCTTACTCCTAATGGACATGTAGATAATCTTCATGCAAGAAAATATTCTCATACCCTTGATATCATTATCAAGGAACAAGAATCTCCCACTCTTAATATCTTTACACATGATCAAGGCATAGAAAAATCCATAGACATATCAAAAATTGATTATGAAGAAGACCTCTACATGGATGGTGAATCAAAAAAATCCTTTGAAGAGCAAGAAAAAATGGATTATGAGGAAGACTCCCATATGGATTGTAAATCATCATCACCTTTTAAAGAAGCACTAAAATCAAACAAATCCTCCATACATATTGAAGAAAGTGAGTATGAGGATATCAAGCATTATAAAAAATCAACAAAGTTAAACAATCTTGAGAAACAAGAAAATGGTTTGTCAGTAATAGAATCAAAGCATATCAATAATACTCCCATAATATTGGGGGAAAATTTATCTAGCACAAACACCAACATGGGGAGCATGAAGAGTCATATGATGAAATGGCTACCAACACTCCAACCATTCATATCATGAATCATCGTCCACACATCTTTCCACCCACTAATTAGGACCACCCAGAAGAAAGAGGTCTATATCAAAGAAAATAGCAAATCATTGAAGAAAAATAATGGACAAGAAAAAATCGACAAGAAAAATTCAAATGGATACCAAAGAAAAATAAAGAAAATCAGCCCTATCACACTCCATTAGTCAAATAAACTATGAAAAAAAATAAAAAAGGGAAGTTCATCCATCAAAACTATCCATCAATACAAAAGAAAGCTTCAAGAGTGACCTATAAGGTATATCAAGAAGTTGGTCCCAATCAAATCTCCATATCCACCCATCATTGCTCATTGTCCCAAGTTTGGAGATTCGAAGATTCCAAAATATTGACTAATCCATCTACATCTCATATCCCTCAACACATTCCATCATCCACTTTGAAATCCATGGTATCCAACTCTTGTATTGATCATGTATTGGTAGCAACTCTTTATCACAAGGACTCCAAGGGGGGTGATCCCACAATAGTGGTTTACAATTTTTGGCCAAACTGGACACTGAAATTGTTATTTTTAACTAAATCTTCACATTCGGGCACCTATAGTGGCTAAACTGTGAGGAATTTGAAGATGGTACAAACTAGAGTCTCATCAAATTTTTTCTGTAGATTCTAAAAAATATTTTTTTCAAAATTTTTGGAATCAAATTTCACTTCTTTTTCCATCTCCCACGAAAATAGATTTTTTTCATAAAACAACATTTTTAAAAAGTGACGCACACCGTATAACGCTTAACTTTTTTTCCATGAAGGATAAAATTCTAATTCTTTCAAATCTAGATTTGTAACTCTGATATCTAGTGCTTCCACTTGGTTAGATATTTTTTTATTGAATATTTTTTCCTTAATCAAGTTTCAAAGTCAAACGAATTACAATTCAAACACAGCGCGACTTTATAACGTGTAACTTTTTTTGTATATGTCAAAATTTTATTTTATTTTTTTGTTGGATCAAGGACTTCAATATCTAGTGCACTCATATTTTTCAATTTTTTTTTTTGATAATCTTCTATTTTTCCACATGAAGAACAAAGAAATTCATTTTCGATGAAAAACCTATGTTAAATAAAACTTAAAAAATAAATACATAACAAAACCAAAACATATTGTAAAGGAGACACATTTATAGGTATAGTTTAAAACTAGCGAGGTTCTATCGAAGGGGGTTTGATGTAAGGTGATTTGATCAAACCCTCTTCAATTGGAATCCTTAAAATGGAACTTTTTAAGGCTTAAATCATTATATTTTCTAAAAATATGTGATTTAAGCTAAAATTCATTTATCTCAGGAATTGTAAACCACTATTATGACAGCACCCAGAGAACTCTATTGCGATGTACAAATCTAGGTAAGGTTAATGCTGGTATTGATAAAGAGGATGGAAAAATCTAGGGATTACATTCAAGCGCCTATATCTTAGAAAAACAACTCCTCCAAGTAGGATATCATTGGAACATCATGGTAGGAACAAAATCTATATCAACACCAACAACATCTACATCAGCACCACCAGGTGGTCCAACATGAGCATAAACTTTCAAAAAATAAAAAACAATAAAAAAATTCAAGAAAATAGTCAAGAGAAAAAGCATCCTCTAGTGAAAACCACTTTGGTGGTGATTTGGAAAAGTACCATGATGAAAACCTAGAAAATAGGTGTCATGACTAGAATCAAGCATCTATGTGCACCATTTCAGGTGGAAGCATCTCATCCCATCCATAATAAATCCCGTATTTCATCCATCTTATCCATAATAAATCCATGATCCATTATCCAGTCTATTTTCATCCAATCTAGAACTTATCTTGATCTTAAAAAAGGTTTGATATGTACTTCACACTTTCTTATGGTAAACATGTTGACGTGGGTCACTATCATTGATCCTATCCTAACTATCATTGTATGTGCAATAAGGCATTGTCCAAAGAGGCCTACTCTATCCAAATATGTTATCCTATCATAATATAATCCTTGGTATCCTTCACATATCTATCCATCAATCCATTCATTTATCCATGCATCCACTCATATCATTCCATAGATTCCTAGACACTGGTGGTAGATACTAACATCTTACTTTGGGAATAAATCTTGAGTTGTATCCTATAGCTCCTATTGTGATCTAAACATTTGCTAACATGAAATCAAATTGGTCAAATCATTTGTAAGAAAAAATATAAATCACTAGCCCATGGCACATTTTGATGAGAAGATGCTCCTTATCAAGCTTTATCTTTTATCATAAATCAATCCAAAGAATCAATATCAGTTGCATCTACCTTGCATTTCAATGTCACATTGAATCATTCCAATAAATTTTATTCCAAGCCTAGCTTCAAAATATTGATCTATATTATCCAATCAATCCATCATCATCTCGGGATATATCATAATTTCCCAATCCTTGTGTTGTTCAACACAATCCTTGCATTGTTGTGTGCCCTCAACAATGTTATCACTAACAACAATCTATCAATCAGATCAATCAATCCTAGCTTGGTTTCCAATAAAATCCCAAAATAAATCACTAAAATTGTCACATATCCATACACTCATCAACATCATGTGAAAAATGAAAAAAATCCAAAACATATCAAAATCCCTAAACATGTCAAAACATCAAAAAATGAAAAAAATTACCTCGTTGAACTACGAGTCTTTGAGCTTGAATGTAGGAAAGGCCATTACTGATTTTCCCTTGAGACACATTACATTAGTGTTTAGGAGTTTTTCATAATAAACTAACAATCCATCAAGTGTTCATACCTCATCAATGAATGGCTACTGGTTAAAGTGAGTCAAACTATGTGGTCTCTCTATGTATGATGTAGCAAGGCTAATATTTGATAAGCCCCCAAGGCCCTTAGAGGTTAGTCCCTCTTAGGTCTTGGTCAAAACTTAGAAAACACAAAAATATTTGAAAATTTGAAAACCCAAAACAGTGAAAAACATTCAAAACCCTAAACAACTTCATATAACCTAAAAAACCTAAACATTTACATACACCCAAAAAGATAAAAAACAACCTCAAAACATTTACAAAAAGATCAAAAACACTAAAATATTTAAAAAAAGGGTCCAAAACCACCCATCCCATTGCAATTTAACTCACAATAAACTTCCATCCATAATAAATCAATTATCATCATCAACCTTTGGTAAAACAAATAGAAATAGGTATAACAATAACTAGAAAACAAACCTTAAATGTGACAAAACAAACTCTTGATCATTACCAAACATGTCATTCAAACCTTATATCAACAGCCTTTCAAGCAACCTATCAACCCACCAACATCCACTAACATGTCCTAGGATACATCTTTCCTACAATGGGCATCATCATTGGCAATCGTTTTGGATACTTATCATAAAAACACATCCTTTGGAAATAGATATGAATAACATAGATTGCTTGTTCATTTTGATCTTTTCTTTGCTTTATCTTATTGACCCATTCTGAGGACCTCTCAGTGATGTCTATCAAAATGATTTAGAGAGAAAGGAACGGGGCATCGATCATTATCTTTTATTTTTTGTGCTTGTGGGAAATTCTTGTAAAATAACCTTGGTGAAGAATACTTTCTTTATTGTGTGTATTGTTGACTATTGCACATGCTTTGGTCTGAAATGTTCTAAACTTCTAAACTACATTCCAACAAGGTTTCCATATGTCAAAGTGTGAGGAAGGATTATCCTATCTATTTGCAGAATCAAATTCCATCACATTAGACACAAAACCATCCTAGTTATTGATACCTTGATGCATCATATAGATATGTCTTAGATAAATTAAATAAGGAATGAAATGATGAAGTATCCCAGTCCCTAAAATAAGAAAATCATCAATCTCATCACCATGTCTAATAAAGTCTTGAATAATCATAGGCTTGTTGGACTTCTAAATCAATCTTGAAATCAATGGTTAATTAATATCCATCTCATTCTTCTACTTCTATCTCATTCTCATTTTTCTTATTATTCTATCTTACTAACTTTTTTGTCTAGGTATCAAATTTGTGTCATATATTTCAAAATGTACATGAGGCTACCCAGGGCTGATGACTATGTATACATCATCAAATATGTCTACATAAAACATCTAATCTTTCTAAGAAGTATCTTTCACCCTCTCTAAGTAGAACTAATCCTAAATCTTTGTCATGATTTTGACCTGAAAAATTAAAATTTCCACCTGATCTCTCAAGGGGGAAGGGTACCAGCTTAATTCCTTCTGTCAGAGAAATAGTGGGGCATCCAAAAAATCAAGAATTTTTAATTTTTTTGATTTGACTAGCAACATTAATCCAAAAAGTGTCAATCTTTGAACCAATGTAATATGTACCTCACTTCAAAGAGAGGTAAAATTTAAACACTTAAAATTGTCTTGACTAATATTACAAACTTGAATCTAATTATTAACACCATTTTGTCCTAAATTTACCTCCTTTTCGACTGTTTAATTGATTGATCCTAGTTGCTTAATTAAATGCATCAATTTATCCTATTAATCAAACTATCATTATTATTTGGCTAATTCTCCCCCTTTCACACTAATTCTCATCATATTTAAATGAGTAATGTGAATTATTTGATTAAATTGCTTATTTCCTCTCATTTAATTAAATAATCTTAATTGTTGAATTAAATGTCATTTGACCCTCTTTCATTAAATAAATTATTTATTTAATGAGCATCCTAATTTCACTCAACTTGCACAATTAAATTTTTTTTTTAATTATATAATTCCCGTTTCCCCTCACCCTCCCACTTGCATGGGAATATTCCCTTGGAATATTCTCCCATTTGAGCTAAAAAATGGAATATTCCTTTGTAACAAACTTTTTAACAAACTTCCTAAAAACTTTGGAAGTGCACTTCTTTGAATCAATGAGAGCCATCAATAACTCTTTGATCCATGTCAACTTGCATTCTAATCCATTGATGAGAATCCTTGATCCATGCCTTCACCTCTCATGGCATCTCATCCATTGATTGATCAAATCAATCTTGACCCTTGATTCACCATTTCCTCTTATAAATACTCCTCACTTCTATGAGAAAAGGATCCACAATCATTTAAGAAAAGTTATTTTTTTCAAATGCATTCATACTTTCATCCATTAGCATTCATTTGAGCATTTCACCCATCATGGTTCAAATCATCCATTATCACACATCAATCTATCAAATCAAGCTTGTTTTATCCAAGGGATTGGGAAAGGTCTGAAATTGTACATCAATGCAACACCAATCCCCCAATGGAATGAAGTTTGCGGCATTAGAATAGGTTTTCATTAGTTTTTTTTTTTTGTGTTTAATAGCTTCCCCATTTTATGGTTTTCAAGTATTTCATTGGGAGTATAGTTTAACAGGTGAAGTATTGCTTAGAATCTATTGGATCGAGTGTATTTAGCTCATG
>VDFB02267787.1:130997-147076 GCA_007258455.2 Sequoia sempervirens
AAAATTGTCACATATCCATACACTCATCAACATCATGTGAAAAATGAAAAACATCCAAAACATATCAAAATCCCTAAACATGTCAAAACATCAAAAAATGAAAAAAATTACCTTGTTGAACTACGAGTCTTTGAGCTTGAATGTAGGAAAGGCCATTACCGATTTTCCCTCGAGACACATTAGGTTAGTCTTTAGGAGTTTTTCATAATAAACTAACAATCCATCAAGTGTTCATACCTCATCAATGAATGGCTACTGGTTAAAGTGAGTCAAACTATGTGGTCTCTCTATGTATAATGTAGGCAAGGCTAATATTTGATAAGCCCCCAAGGCCCTTAGAGGTTAGTCCCTCTTAGGTCTTGGTCAAAACTTAGAAAACACAAAAATATTTGAAAATTTGAAAACCCAAAACAGTGAAAAACATTCAAAACCCTAAACAACTTCATATAACCTAAAAAACCTAAACATTTACATACACCCAAAAAGATAAAAAACAGCCTCAAAACATTTACAAAAAGATCAAAAACACTAAAATATTAAAAAAAAGGTTCCAAAACCACCCATCCCATTGCACTTTAACTCACAATAAACTTCCATCCATAATAAATCAATTGTCGTCATCAACCTTTGGTAAAACAAATAGAAATAGCTATAACAATAACTAGAAAACAAACCTTAAATGTAACAAAACAAACTCTTGATCATTACCAAACATGTCATTCAAACCTTATATCAACAGCCTTTCAAGCAACCTATCAACCCACCGACATCCACTAACATGTCCTAGGATACATCTTTCCTACTATGGGCATCATCATTGGCAATCGTTTTGGATACTTATCATAAAAACACATCCTTTGGAAATAGATATGAATATCATAGATTGCTTGTTCATTTTGATCTTTTCTTTGCTTTATCTTATTGACCCATTCTGAGGACCTCTTAGTGATGTCTATAAAAATGATTTAGAGAGAAAGGACCGGGGCATCGATCATTATCTTTTATTTTTTGTGCTTGTGGGAAATTCTTGTAAAATAACCTTGGTGAAGAATACTTTCTTTATTGTGTGTATTGTTGACTATTGCACATGCTTTGGTCTGAAATGTTCTAAACTTCTAAACTACATTCCAACAAGGTTTCCATATGTCAAAGTGTGAGGAAGGATTATCCTATCTATTTGCAGAATCAAATTCTATCACATTTGACACAAAACCATCCTAGTTATTGATACCTTGATGCATCATATAGATATGTCTTAGATAAATTAAATAAGGAATGAAATGATGAAGTATCCCAGTCCCTAAAATAAGAAAATCATCAATCTCATCACCATGTCTAATAAAGTCTTGAATAATCATAGGCTTGTTGGACTTCTAAATCAATCTTGAAATCAATGGTTAATTAATATCCATCTCATTCTTCTACTTCTATCTCATTCTCATTTTTCTTATTATTCTATCTTACTAACATTTTTGTCTAGGTATCAAATCTGTGTCATATATTTCAAAATGTACATGAGGCTACCCAGGGCTGATGACTATGTATACATCATCAAATATGTCTACATAAAACATCTAATCTTTCTAAGAAGTATCTTTCACCCTCTCTAAGTAGAACTGATCGTAAATCTTTGTCATGATTTTGACCTGAAAAATTAAAATTTCCACCTGATCTCTCAAGGGGGAAGGGTACCAGCTTAATTCATTCTGTCAGAGAAATAGTGGGGCATCCAAAAAATTAGGAATTTTTAATTTTTTTGATTTGACCAGCAACATTAATCCAAAAAGTGTCAATCTTTGAACCAATGTAATAGGTACCTCACTTCAAAGAGAGGTAAAATTTAAACACTTAAAATTGTCTTGAATAATATTACACACTTGAATCTAATTATTAACACCATTTTGTCCTGAATTTACCTCCTTTTCGACTGTTTAATTGATTGATCCTAGTTGCTTAATTAAATGCATCAATTTATCTTATTAATCAAACTATCATTATTATTTGGCTAATTCTCCCCCTTTCACACTAATTCTCATCATATTTAATTGAGTAATGTGAATTATTTGATTAAATTGCTTATTTCCTCTCATTTAATTAAATAATCTTAATTGTTGAATTAAATGTCATTTGACCCTCTTTCATTAAATAAATTATTTATTTAATGAGCATCCTAATTTCACTCAACTTGCACAATTAAAAATTTGTTTTAATTGTCTAATTCCTATTTCCCCTCACCCTCCCACTTGCATGGGAATATTCCCTTGGAAGATTCTCCCATTTGAGCTAAAAAATGGAATATTCCTTTGTAACAAACATTTTAACAAACTTCCTAAAAACTTTGGAAGTGCACTTATTTGAATCAATGAGAGCCATCAATAACTCTTTGATCCATGTCAACTTGCATTCTAATCCATTGATAAGAATCCTTGATCGATGCCTTCACCTCTCATGGCATCTCATCCATTGGTTGATCAAATCAATCTTGACCCTTGATTCACCATTTCCTCTTATAAATACTCCTCACTTCTATGAGAAAAGGATCCACAATCATTTAAGAAAAGTTATTTTTTTCAAATGCATTCTTTTCGGCATCTGTCTGGTTCGGCTTCGGAAGAGGCCTACCCACGCGCAGCGCCCAACGTCCGGTCGAGCCCAACGCGGGCGCTGTTTCTATCTGGCGGAGGTCTGAACGCAACACCTGGAACCTTCAACGAAGTCTGAAGCTGGCGGCGGTTTTCAGGAAGGTTTTGCTGTAGTCAGCGCCATTAGCTTCCATTTTGCGGCCCGTTATTTCATGGAAAGGGTTGGACCGTCAGCAACCGGTCTTCGTCCGCGATTTATATTCCATATCCTTGGTCGGCCGGAAGTTCGGTCCGGCGATCCAAAGAGATAGCATGCTAACTGATCCTCCTCATCTCGAAGTTCGAAACCGTTTCGATTCTGTTCGACAATTCTCGGCTCTGACTTCTTAGGACCGGATTTTGCAGCATATTTGAATAACCAATTTTTATCCATAAAACTAGCTCTTAATATAATTTTATTTAATAAAATAGGTGATACGAATTTTTTTGTTGCACTGATGTCTATTAAATTTAAATAGGTATACCATAAATTGAACCTCAAACTTCAATAGGAGAAATTTGATATTTTGCTTGGTGATTATCAAATTTTTCTTGAATCATCTATTTAAAAGGTAATGATTGACCTCTAAAAGTATTTCCTTGAATTTTCATTGGGTAGTGGTTTGCACAATGATATTCTCCATGGTTGACACATCCACCTAGAGGTTATTTTTTTTGAATAGGTCAATAATTCCTAAAAATTCTCTCTTGTCCTAACATCTCTATTCATTTTTCCATTTTTAAAATTGTTTCTATTATTTCTTACTTATTTTCCATTTGAATTTGGTTTAGAGTAATAATTCCATCATTTTTTTTGAATGAAGGTGGTGAATTATTCCAAATAAAATTCTTTCTAGTGTTATCTCAATATGTTGAGCTATAGCTTCTTCTCCTACTTAGTATATTTCTCAAACACTTGGTTCATGGTTATTGGAACATGAACATATACTTCTCCTCCAGTTTGAGAATTTAGGCCCATGATGAATTTCCTTATCCTAAACCTCTCATTTTTTGATATTGGGGAACATAATTTAATAACCTAGTAATTTTTTTCTAGTATTCCATTAATGTCATGTCTCCTTGCCTTGAGTTTTAGAAATTTGTTATATTTTGATTAAAGTAAAGTTGAGGTAGCCACCTCTATCTAAAAACTACCACAAACTAATCCCAAGTTAGACTTAAAGAACTCAAGCCAAATTCGTTTTCCTTGTTCATCCACCATATAGATGCTTTATTGGCCAATTAGTAGAAGCCAAAAACTACTTTAGTTATCTATAAATAGTTCTTGATTCCAAAATATTTTTCTATCTCAATGAGCCTTGCTTTAGCTCCATCTTCTATCGTTGTTTCATCAAACTTAGGTAGGGTTTTCTTCTACCTCTTTCCAAATTATCCTTTATTTTCTTGGTCTTGATCATCTCCCCTAGGTTCTTTATTGGTATTATGCTCTGTCACTATTTTCACCATTTTCTTGGATTTTATCATCTTTATTCTAATGTCCATCTACCCATATAGCTCCATGCTCTAGAGCTAGTAGTATTTTTTTTTTCATTTAAAATAGTTAGGATACAATCCAACTTTAATATCATATTCTCCAATAGTTGACTAGAATCATCCTGACTACCACCAAGATTTACTCTTATTTACACCATGATTAAACTTGGTATGTCATCATGGTCTTATTATTTTATTTAGTCTATTCTAGGTTTACTTGGTTTACAAAAAAATACTTATCTAAATATTTGAGAAAATGAATTCATGATTTGCACCCATAATTCAATAATACTTGATTTACACATCCTTATTTATATAAGATTTTTCTCACATTAAAAATCACTATTTGAGAGATGAATTTATTCTAGTTCTTCCTCACAATCTAAATCTAGCAACATAAATTTTGAAGGTGTATGTACTCACAGGTACTCCTCAATCACTTCCTTTCCTAGCACTGATATTTTGTTAACTACTCAAGGTTTCTTAGGTTTAATGGGAATATCATTGAGTTGTTGAATTAATATTTCCATTTCTAATTTAATATTCCTACTTGAGAATCAACAAGAGTATCAAAATTGAATATCCAAGAGTGTCTTGTGTAGCTCACATTTTTCTCATTTTAACATGATTTTTCTTTACTTATCTTTTTCCTTCTTTCTCCCAACCTTTGATCCACCAATTTTTGTGTTCAAGGAAAAGAAGAGCTATCTCTCTAAAATATTTTGCATAGTAGACTCATATTTTCTATTGTTTGAATCATGCTCTCATACCACTGTAACAAACCCAACAAGTTTATTATTCTAAAAAAAATAAAGTATTTTTTTTAAAGAAATATATTTATCATAGTAGTAATTGAATAATGCACTAACATAAAGATGATTAAATAATTTTCATTAAATTTATTATTAATGATGATATAAAGGTCATAAATGCAAGAGGGCCCAAAACTCAATGTGAAAGTGCAAATAAATATACTTTACAACATCAAATTAAGGAAAAAATAGGTCTATTTAGCTTAAACGGGCCCTAAATCCAATGTGAATGTGTACAACACATTACAAAACTATATTAAGGCATAATTAGTTCCAAGGGCCCTCAATGTAATGTGAAGGTGTACTAATATAGGCTTGAACATTTTCAACTACAAGAGGTACAAAACCACTTGAGTGCTTTTCCTCCAACCACAAACTAGTGGTTCCTTGTACACCTTCCATATGGAAGTGGCCCTACCCTTCGAGAGAGTAGAAGATTTGGGAAACTCCATTATCATCATGCCATCTAAAAACTAGTTTTTTTGACTACTAAAAATAATCTATCATACAACTATAGATAATTTCTAGCTAAGTATGATATATCTAATTAATTTTTAGCTTTAGTCAAAGTGAAATGATAATAAAAGAATCATTTTTTCATTACTTTGGAAAAATATTCTCAATAATATATAACACACATCATAAAATACTGTTAGTTATATATTCTCACACCTCTTTCTCAAACTAGTTATCGATAAAATGAAATTATTTTAATAGTTTCAAATAAATGTATAAGAAACATATATAATTATCATTTCAATGATTTGAGAAGAAACACAAGCTTTGATAATATTACTGTCCTCATCATCCTAGCTCTTTGTCTCAAAACTTGATATTTGAAAATATTAAATATTCAAAACTTCATAATGAAAAAAACTTATGCAAATTAAATCCCCCTAAATTCATGATCAATATAAATGATTCAACTAAAATAACCAAGTTCTCACAAGCAATTGCACATACTCTAAAATATTATATTGATGTTGTATATGTATATATACATATATAAACTTATTAACATATGGTAGTTTTAGTTTATACATAATAATGATATACTTATGAGCATGCATACATATACATATATCCATATATGCATATGCACTAGTATAAAAAGATCAATAACTTCTAGAACATACAATTCATAAGGTAATCCAATTATTTTACTCAATAATCTAGCATAGAATGCTCTATTGCAAAGACAAAAATAGTAATATTTCTTATTAACATCACATGCCATAGAAAAATGGCCCCTTGTCATTTTCATGGCCTTTTAGGTTTTGTTTCATGGTGTTTGATCTATTTTTCTTTGATTTTATGTTGCAACATGGCTTGAACATGCATATTTAGGTACTAAAAATTCAAATAATGACATCTTGTGAAGGTGTTGTGAAGTGTTGTAAGACATTTCTACATTCTTCTAGACTCTATTTATCACAATTCACCTAAAAATTACCTTTTCATCACTAAAAAAGTCATATTTTGAAGTATTGTAAAGTCTTGTAACAAACTTTCACACTTTTCTAGGCATAAATTCACTATTTATCCCTTTCTCATGCTTTATTTGGCTCCTTTATGCCCTCATATGCTTTAATTAAGTGGATTTTTTAATCTAAGCCTGACAAACAACATTAAATGGGACATAATTCCTAACACATATTTTCAGGTCCTTGGTGGGACCCACTCACCATGGGCAGAAAATGAGTCCCCCTTGGCTCCAAATTCAATTTTTTTAAATTTTCCTTTTGGGCTTTTATTCAAAATCACTTGATGTCGGCTTGTGATGAGGTATGAATGGTTAACTAAGGCACAAGATTGTATAAATAAGTGATTTTTCACCTCATTTACCCCATCTCTAACTGCGTTCAAGCAATCTACTAATCTCCTACAATTCTCCAACATTGACACATCATATTCAACCATTCAAGCATCTTACAACATCTTATCAATGATGCTCAAAGCACTTTGGAGCATCCATTGACACTACTTGATTTAGAGTATGAGGGTTTAGTAAGTTGATAAGATATTATATGTTATTTATTTATCATTCTCTTACATTTCATTATTTAGTGGGGTTTGATTACCAAAGTGGGGTTTGACCAAGGCAAACCCTATTTCCCCGTAACTCCTCAACCATTTTTCCCCCCCTATACATGTGTGTTTGCAGACCTAGGTATGTAGGTTTAACAAGAATTTTGGTGTTGAATATTGGTAAACAAGTCAACTAGGTGCTTCAAGTCAACTCATTCATATTTCAAGCTTGGAGAAGGTTTTCTACCTGTTTCATGCAGAATTGACTTCGACGACCCAACAATCAGAGATTTCTAGATATGGTGTTGCAAAGTTGTCTCTTGATTTTTCAGAATTTTGGGAGAGGACTAATTCTACACCAGTGGTGAATGATTCCCAACTTAGGACTAAAAATATGAATTTTGTTAGATTTTAGATCCCAACAGTCAAAAACCTATTTCCAACACTTTTTCACTAGTAGCAGGACTAATTCGCCACCTTGGGAGAATGAGTCCCACTGTGAAATTTCAGTGATTTTAGTTAGCATCCACAACATTCTATATCATCAAACATTTCCTAGGTACACTTTTTTTCATCTCATTTCTTTTTGTTTTGCATTATTCCTTCATTTAGTTCATTGTTTGCATATCACAACGTGTTTTAAAACATAGTTTAAATCTTAGTTTTTGCATTCATATTCATTCACCTAAATCACTCAATTGCATTTATTTTACTTCAACTAGCTTAGAAAATATCATACATAACATTAATTTGAATGAACCCTTAGGATTTTTGGTTCCTATCTCTCTCCTTTTAGGTGAAAAACCCTAGAAAAGGTAGAGAAGTCTTAGGAACCCAAAAATCTACGGTTCACATCATAATAGGATTTTCCTATGTTTCATGCATTTTATACAAAGTATTCAAAAGAACAAAGAAAAGGGTTGAGTGATTTAACAACAAAGTTATAATAATAGTTTTAATCCACTATCAACAAGTGACTAAGTTGAAAGGCTCTACCTTAAGTACACAATTTTTTGTCATAAGTTGACCAAGACGACATGTTGTGAAACTTATAAAAAATATTTTTCAAGTCATAGAGTGACTTAGCTGAATAGGTTACTTAGCATATCAAAGGTGATATTTAGTCATAGAGTGACTTGGAGAAAAGGATACATAATATTCATGACAATCATGATGGATTGTCATGAGGATTAAGGCTCTTAGCTTAAAAAAGGAGGTATGTTTTCATAGGGTGACTTAGTTGAGATGCTACTTAGCATAAAAAATGAATTAAATAATCAAAGAGTGACTTAGATAGAAGGCTACATTCAAAATAGAGGTACTAAATAATCAAAGAGTGAATTAGATGAAAGAATATGATCTAATATTTGGAAGGCACACAAGCAAACCAATAGATGGGTATTAGATCATGGGTATTAAATAATTTTGATGAGATTTTCTTGTATAGCTACATTGCTGAGTGATTCAATTATTCTCCCAAGTCATGTGTATTTTCGTTTGTTACCTTGTGAGATTTGACCTTGTGGTGATTGGTTTTGGAGATGTGGTGATTGATCTTCGAGATGTGGTGATTGACCTTTGAGATGTGGGGGTTGAATTTGTTGATGTGGTCGTTCTTGACATCTAACTTCTTGGCATTGGAGATATTGTTCTTGATGTGGTTGTGGACACAACTCAATGCTTTGATGACATGGGTTAGCAAGGAAGAGTGTACTGATTTTTGGGTAGAGATATCTTGGCTCAATAATTCAATTAGTTTGGCATGTGAAGCAAGTTTCTCTAAGAAATTTGATCTTGATTTTTATTTGACTCCCTTGATTTGGCTTTTGTTCAAGAAAATTTGGGATGCATACTTGTGTTTTTTGAATGGGATCATGGACAAATTGATTTTGGACAATGTTCTGATTTGGGATGATGTTCAGATTTGGCATTATGGGTTGAAGTTGAACATTGTTGATGTTGGGAATCACATTGACTTGATTTAGGTAACTTTGAATTTCCATGGTGTTACCTTGACTTTGACCAATACATGGAGTTGTTATCATCATGTTTGGACTTTGAACAACATTTGTATGTTTTACGAGCATATCCATCCCAAAGTTTACCAAGTTTGGATTCAAAATGTTCATGTTTGGTAAACTTGTACTTGGTATATTCATGTTTGGCATGTATGGATTTGGTGGGATGATGTTGTTTTGTGGAAGACTCATGCACTGAGCGTTTGTTTGATAGATTTGTAAGTTTGGACTTGGATTTAATATACCATCGAAAAAGGTGTCCCAAACTCTTGAATGGGCATACTCACATTTGTTGTACCATCGAGGTTTGTATGGGATAATGATTCCATGTACGGATAAAGTTGAAAAATTTCAAGCCTTTTTCTATGAGGATATATGGATGAAAGAGAAATTTCTAGAGACATTAGAAATGATGAGGGAGGAGGGATTTTGATGTTACACATGGAACCAACAATACTTTACTTTTCTAATGAATAAATCCCACTTTGTTGAGTTGGGTGGGGAAATGATTAACTCAAGCATGAAGGGTAACCTAAATTTCTATTGTTTGTACCATTTGAGTAGAAGATCTCACTTAATATCTCTCCTTAACAATAACTTGTGGTTGAAGAGAGTGAAATGTGAATGATACTTATGACTAAGTTCTCTCCCTCCAAAATGTCTTCATCCACTCTAATTTTTCACATTTAGAGAATCTCCTTAGGCTTCTCATGGTCTCATCTACCATGTCAACTAATACAAATGGATAATAGATGGGTATTAGATCATGGGCGTCCAAAAAGGAATTGTGGTTATAATATATTCTTATTATAATGGTCGTGTTTAATTTATGGCCCTTCCTCACTCCGAAAGGCCAAGGCTCTAACCTATATTTTAATTGGTTCGAGAAACATGTGGGAATATTGTTGTCCGCAATCCATTATTCGACAGATAAATCTCTGAACTGTGCAGTTTATTATCTCTAATCAGCTGCCATCATTTCATGGTATGGTCCGGATGGGCACGCAACACTAGAATGTTTTAAGTATTTCTGTTTAAAATAGTAAATAATCATAGCAAGCTAGAAGGACGTGTGGGATAGTTTGCCCTAGGATTGCGTGGAAAATCACCCAAGGCTGTGTGGAGAGTGGACAACCATAAGTGGCAAATTGGAAGGACCAGACAAAGGGAATCAGGAAGAGAACTGTGTGGTGGTTTGTAAGGTAGAATAGTGCGTGAAACAAAGCAAAAAGTCAAGGGATTTATCTGCACTGAGGTGCAATAACAGAGAGAGCTACGCGTGGAAAGCAGGAGATAAAGATGCTGTGTGTAAGATACAGCCGAGGGAGATACGGCCCATGAAGGTCGAAAAAGTTTGTAACGTATTCCTGTATTGCAATGAAATAGAGAATGCTATTTTAATGAATGTAACCTATTGTATTGGGACACTTCTATTTGTGTTACCTGATGTGACCTATCTAGGGTTTCTGTGGGCGGATTTCGTATATTGTCGAAGTGCATATATTTGTGTGCTTATCGCTTCCAGCAACAGGGCTCAGCACGTAGATTGATTAGGGTTACCTGTAGCAATTGGTGAAGGCAACTCTTTGTATAGCAATTTACCTGCAACATTAGTGTTAGTGGGTTAGGACTTACAGAAAGTGGCTTACGCGGCGGCCATAAAAATCAAAAATGATATTTTTAAAAAATATTAGGAAAACAAATAAAACATTTCTGGAAAACATTCGAGAAATTTTATTCAAATATCCCCGCAAAACAAGATTGAGTTATATTCATAAGAATGAGATGCTTATATCTGTCCTTCAAAAATCTTATTTGAGGAGAAAGAAAACAATTGTATCAGAGATTTACTCATTTTACGCAGTAAAAAGATGAAATATTGTATGAGGTAATATAAAAAGGAAAGACGCGTATAAACGATTAGCCATACAAGAGAAAAAAATTCGCAGCTTAAATATAAATGTAGTTAAAATGATTTGTAGCTTGAAGATATGAATCATCTTAAACTTTGTATTTTGAAGGCAAATGTGTAAAGAGAAATGTTTGTAATTTGTACTGGAAAATAATTTGAATAAGTAAATACCGTCTATTCATTCACAGGCACTGTTTAATAAATAAAAATAAAACATAACATCTAATGAAACATGAAAAAAAGAGAACAATAGTAACCAAAGATGGCCGCTGTGTGCAAAATAAATAATGGATGTGATACATACTCCTTAGCAAATAAATAAACATGTAGGAGGAGAATTTTCATAAACTATTATTTACCTTCTTTGTGTGGAAATAGAGAAATGAGAATTCAATACGGTGGGTTTCAATCCAAGCGAGATAAAGTGTTGTTATCTGCTCTTAGAAGGTTCCAAATTTCACAGAAAACAAAGATTTTGGTAGCTTGGGAGGGAAACGTAATAGCATTTCTCTCGTAAATTTCCTCCTCAGCATTAGATCTCCATAACTAAGCGATTGGCTGACTCTTGTGTGATATGTTATTTGGTTAGAGAAATATATAGGTAAGAGTTGTGTAGACACTTCAAATATGATCTTAGTTAATTAAAATTATAAAATTAGTTAATTTATTTTAAATTATTATTTTATATTATTTATTTAGATTGTATGATTGTGATGCTGGAACGACACACTCTTTTGTATTAGGGGATGGGAGAGACTAGATTTCGTGACCTCTTGCATGCAACAAGGTGCTTTATCTAATCAAGCTAGCCGCCTTGCCCCTACTTTCTAAATTTTACTAGCATTTAATTAGTTACCTATTATTTTTTGAGTCAATTAAATTTTTATTTAATTAATTTCATATTTTCCCTTCTACTACAAGTTAATTAATTTAATTATTTAAGGTTAGCCTCCATTGTTAATTTTTCTAATCCCATTAATTAACTAGTTAATTAGTTTTTAAACTCCCATTAGCCTTCCTCCTAATTTAATGTTCTTCCTAATTTCAAACTTGTCATCATTTTTCATGTGTACTTTCCCTACACATTTATCTAATAGTTTTCCATCTTACTTCCTATAAATCCACGAAATATCAATATCAAATTTCAGTTTGGCTTTGCATGGGGCCACCTCCCTCTTCTCAATAAAATCTAATTTTTTAGTTCCCATATCTCTCAAAATAGAAAAAAATTCAAAATCTTGGATATCTTGAGAATCCTACCACAATTTTTCATTTTTTGTTCAATCTCCATCATTTAGCCTTTATGATAGGGTAGGGTTGGGTGGAACACTCACTATTCCATGCTTTGGGTCTCACCTTGGTGAACCCCTTTGGTGACACTCTCCACCACCTTAACCTATAGGCCCTAATGCTTGTTAGGCACCTTGGTTCTCCTGGCCAACCCTACTATCATCTCCATTTCCCTAACCAAGCCAATCTTGGTACTCTCTCTGCTATTCTCTCCTTAGCCCTTAATCTACCCTAAAGACTAACAACACCTCAACTCTCCATTAGACCTTGCAGGGGTATAGAGATGCCTTCAATAGTTTCCAACCATTCTCCTAGGGTTCCTGGAGGTTCACAACACTTCACCTTTTCATCGCTTTCACAAAACCTCATCTAGGGTTAAAAAGGCTACTAGCCCTTGAGCCCCAATTAGGTCTCCTAACCCGAGAAAAGTGGAAACCACTCCAAAACCCTCCAAATGACCTAGGATATTTTCTTGGGGTTTGTGTTTCCCATGCCCACACCTTGAATATTTTTGGGGTTTGGAGCCTGTACTGTCCGTACACTACCCTTACTCAAAAATGGCCAAAAATAAGGGTTTATAAGCCTTTTCTAGGCTGCTTCCAAATTGCCAGAGTTTTCTCACACCAAATGGGTTGATGGAGCCTCCTCCTGACCACTAGGCTTTGCCAAGACTCTCAACTGAATTCTCCAAAAGGAAAATTTTCCAAAACCTTAGCACCCCTGCAAGTTATGTGCCTTGCACTCCTTGTCTTCCCTAGCCAGACTCTACCTGGCTCGCCTAGGGCAAGAATTTGCTAGCAGCTCCTGCACACACACAAGCCCTAAAACCTACCATATGTACAAACATGGAGTCTAGGCACTGTTCCCAAAGGGCTGTATAGTTTGTACAGTGGGAAAGTGGTCTAGCACTCCATTTCCTCAAAATTGTCTAGTTCAAACCAGCAACAGGGTAAAAGAAAACTATTTACAAATGGTGCTTGAAAATTAAACAAGGAAGCTAATTAATGTTACACAATGCTTGTATGCTAACAACACTACATCCTACAATCAAAATAGTAGCAATTCTAATCCATTAAATCTCTATTAAGATGCAAAAATCAAAAATTGTAGCATAGAACGCTATCTTCCTTCAATTTCACAAAATTTCACTACAACATCAATGCTTCCAACCATGTTCCATGGTCAAAGCACACCTTAAATAGGCTCCAAAAATAGTTAAGCTCTTTTTTTTGAACCTAGTGATGACCTAATGGCAAAAATTATAAAATCCACTATGTTTTTCAACCTTTGCCAACTTTTGAAAACTCAGCAAGATGAGCTTCTAAACTTATTCATCTCTTCACAACTTCTTTCCTAGAGATCAAAAACACCTCTAAGCTATCTTCACAATGGTCAACATGACCTTTATGAAAACAAAACAAAATTATCCTTCTAGATTTCTTATTTACCTAATGAAATTGCATGTTGTTCCTTAGGTGCTCCTGCACCACTTCACTTCCAATTAACCCCCATTTGACACATGTTGATTGCCTCTTGATTGAGACAACCTCTTTATCTAAACCATTGATCTTTTGGGAAGATCCTCTCCCTCCATCACTTTCACCATGAATATATAAATTGGAATCTTCATCCTTCATTTTCATGAAGTCCTTTTCCACTAAGTACATGTCATTTTGTTATCATGATATTCTCTTCATACAAGTTCACGCTGGTTTTTCAATTGAGTCATTCACATTCTATTATACTATAGTCAAGATAAAATCATGTGGACCTAAGGTGTACTCTACCTCAAGCTAAATCAAGAAGAAAGAAGGTGCTTTGACATAAAATATAGGTTTATTACATTATCATTGTATTTGTTTCAATTCAATCATTTTTCTTCTCTTCATTTTGACACATCTGATGGGACTCACATCCCTATTACTAATATTTTTTCTTAGATTTTTTTGAATTTTAAAATGATTGATAGAATGATGTCTCTGACTGTGCTTTTGCGTGTATGTTTTAAATTGGTGCTTTTATAATAACATGACACCTATGATCTTGAATTGGTGCCTAGATTTATTTGCATTTACTTTTAGGTTTCTTAGGGTTTTATATGTTGTTAAGTTTGTTTCTTTAATTTTAACTCTTTGTGTTTTATGAAATCTATTTCTTCTACTTGCAGTTGTTAGTGGTTGGATCTAGAATCACGCCTGCATTTCTATCATCATGATTGTACTTTTGTTGCTGCATTTACATTTTTATCATTGTACCTACACTTTTATTTCCATACCTATGTTTCTATTACCACACCTACATTTTTGTCATTCTTCCTATGCTTCTATCATCACATTTTGGTATCGATCATGACACTTGTATTTTTGCTACTATACTTATACTATAAGGTGATTTTTTCTATTAAAAAATTACTTTTGTGTTTATGCTTTGTTAATCTATGCTTGTGCATTTCACTGCATGTGCTATTTGTATCTATATTTCTTATATTTTAAGGTTTTATGTTTGGAATTGTAATGAAAGGAATAGGGTGTTACAAATTTTAGGAGATGCAACACAAGGGGGGATGTCCTATTTCACTCATATTACATTCAAGGAAACCCTAGAGATCTCAATCCAATGATAGAATGAAAGAGAGAGATCTACTAAAGGGTGTCCTAGGGTATTATTAATGACTAAAAGAGAATTCACCACCAAGCTAGGGCTTCAAGAGACAAATGACATGCAAGATCAAATATGAAACCTAATTAAATGCAAGACTACAATAAATGACCTAGAAATGGATGCAAAACAAAATTAAAATTTGAGAGATCAGGGGTGTGCACATGGAAATCTATGGGAGATTGAATGGAATTCTGAAACATTAAAAATACAAAATTAATGCAAAATGAGACTCATATGCTATACTAGGTGATCTAGTCCTAGATTAGAGTTTCTAGGCAGGAACATAAATTTGACAAAGACAAGTCTAGAACTCCTGAAAATTGTAACTTAGACTATACTAAGACTCATACACCAAAAGTGGCATATCAGTATAACATGGATTTTTTAGAGAATCCAGATCTAAATCTACTCTTCAATCTCTGCCTTATCTTCTTAACCTAAATTTTGGATCTGAATTTGAAGATTCTGCTTTGTAGGTGTTTTTTTAATCCTCTTCAAAATAAGGTGACAACTTGGACAACTTTGCAACTTTAACAACTTCTTTCCAATCTTGCTCCTTAGAAGGTATTTAACATAGATTTGAAAATCACACACTAAAGAGATGGAAAAATGTTTTTTTTTTGTGGAAAGGGGTTTTCCTTGGTCAAACCCTATTTTGGTAATTAATCCTTGTAATGAACTAAAATGAGATAAAGTAATGATGAATGAAAAAAATGTAATGTTGCAACTCACCAAACCCTAGTACTAAAGTGTTGCAAACATGTATGAAGTGGCTCTAATGGATGTAGATCTTGACTCTTTGTTGAATAGGATAGATCTTGAATTGAATTCTAGCTTGAATCATAAGACCCTACATCACAATTGTTAGCTCAAAAACAAACATGATGCATGATGACTTTGACATGATGCTTGATACTTGAACAATGCTCTAAAACACTTGATAATCAGCCCTTGAAGATTCTTGAATGCTCTTGTAAACACTTGAATGATCTTGCAAACTCAAATTTGCTATAAGGATCACTTGATTGCTTGTTAGGATAAAAATGAGTGAAATAACCTTGTATTTATAAATTTTTTATGCCAAATTTCTTGAAATTACAAGATTCTGAAATTTGGCATCAAATTTAGGATGATAAAATCCTACCAAAATTTTGAATTAAATTTAATTTTAGGCCACACAAGACTCATACACTAGAAGTGGCGTATGAGTCCCATTAGGCTAGGCTATAGGACACGTCTTTTA
>VDFB02267787.1:153046-171615 GCA_007258455.2 Sequoia sempervirens
TGCTGCTTCTCCTCACACTTCACCTCTTACTTGCCTCTTTTCTATTTCCTTTAAAAAAAAAGCAGAGGGAAAAGAGGTAAAATCTCTTTTGTTTAAAAAAAGATTTCATTTTAAATGAAAAATCTTTCCCTCCCACATAGGAGGTAAAAGTTTCTTTTTATGAAAAATGTGTTTTTCCTCTTTTTAAAGAATCTTCCTATTTTTAAGGTTTTAAAAAAAAGTTTAATCTTTTAAATCTTTCATTTCATATTTATTAGTTTATAACTTTAAAACTTTAATGTAGTTTTATTTATTAGTTTTAAATTAATATTATATAACTTTAGTAATTTTTCATAATTTATATTCTTAATTTAATTTTATATTTAAATCAATTAATTTTTATTTTTTTTAAATCCAATTTATATTGATATTATTTAATTATATATCCTTTTAGATTGATTATTTTACAAATATAAGATATTTATTTTTTCTCTAACTAAAAGGAGATTGTTTTTAATCAAAAGTGGTATTTTTTTTTGTAAGCAAATATTTACAATACTTATTATTTTTCTCATAAAGTTGTGATTTTTTATTTTTGGCAATCATGTCAACTTTAATTCCTGAAATTAAATTAAATTATTCTAACTATCATTCTTGGAAAACTCATATATGCTTTATTTTTCGGTTTAAACATCTTTTAGATGTAGCTACAGATCCTAAATCTAAACCAGGTTCATCTGCATCCAAAGATGAAATCGAAAAATGGAATCTCAAAAATGAGGAAGCCCTTGGCCTCATAGGTATCTCCATGTCACCCTGAACTTTATGTTCACATTGGGACATGTACAACTGCCTATGAAGCATGGGACAAACTCAAAACAATTTATGATAGTACAAATGAATCAAGAAAAATTCAAATTCAAGATCAACTTGAAGATTTGAGGTATTCTGATTTTAAATCTATGGATGAATTTTTATTGAAATTTGATGCTTTAAATAGTCAATTGGATGGTTTAGGAGTTAAATTAGATAATCTTAGATTAATTCATCTTATTCTTAAAAAGTGTCTTCCTAGACAATTTCAGCAATTCATTACTAATATTCATGCTCAATTAGCTATTCCTTCTTTAGCTACTCAGTTAACTTATGATATTTTTCGTGATTTATTAAGACAAGAAGAGGCTAAGTTAATTCAGTTTGGTACTCTTAAGTCTAATGAACATGCTTTCTTATCTAATCATAAGCAAAATTTTAAACCTCATTATAATAATGGCAATGATCCTAGAGAGTTTAACTCTTCTAAGAGACCACATTGCACTTATTGCAATAAGGATGGTCATTGGCAAAATACTTGTTTTAAAAAGAAAAATGAGAAAAAACATATGAATCAAAATAATCAACAGTTTCATAACAATGGTAATCAATCTAGACATGCTTTTACATGTAGTTTTAATGTTTCTAAACCTTTTGAATGGGTTAATGATTCAAGTGCATCTCAACATGTTACTTCACATAAATAGTTTATTTTTTAAATAACTTCACAAGTATTTTATTATTGGACTTGATCAACCCAATAATAGTGTACTTGTTTTTACTCAATTATATTTGGAATATGAAAAGGGGATATTCATGTAGTCATGAATGCATGAATATCATCTTAAATGACTTATTTATACTTAATAATTATTCTCTTCATAGCATGCATTTCCCATTATTCCATCACAATTTTTTTAATATTATTATCATTATTATAACTTAAGGTGGATTGATTTGTGGTTTGAGAAATTATCATTCTCTCTACCTAAGTCTTGATCTATTACAATATTTAAAACAAATCTAGTGTTTCCTTCTCAACTACAATTATGTTGTTTTAAAAAAGGGAATTTGATATTTTATTGTGTCTCATTAATTTGATATTGGGCCTTATTGGTCAATTTGTCTTTTTGATGGATTTATTTCATCTATATATTTTTGAAAATTAAAAGCTCATTGGAGTATTTTCCTTCTTGATGGATTTATTCCATCTATATATGTTTTGCAAGTTAATCACTTTATCAAGTCTCAATGGAGCATTTACATATAATTTTTGTGCTAGTCACATTTGCAGTAATGTTGCATAGGGAGCCCTATCTATAATGAATCATATATTTTATCAAGTCTCATTGGAGTTTTTCTTTGGGGACCCATGGAAAATATTTCCATCCACTTTGATGGTATGCACTTACTTATTTATGATGAACTTAGATCTATTTTCTTAATTGATGGGGATCAAGTTCTTGAAACTCTTATGTTTCATTATTTTATTGAAGGCAATATGGTTTTTATACCATTATTAGGACTATTGATATTAATTTTTTTTTAACTAAGGCACTATGGTTTTTTTATAAAACCATCTTTAGGACTAATTTTCAAAGTCCTTTATTATTAATCTTGATACAATTTCCCTTTACAATACAACAAATGATGTAGTGAGAGGAAACCTAGAACTATTATTGCAATGTCTAGATATATTGACATTTTATAATTTGGGTTATCCTTTCTTTCTATCTCATGGTTTCATTAAAAGTAAAAATGATCCAAATTTATATATTAAGCATAGTGAAAATGATATTGTGATTATTATTTTATATGTTGATGATTTAATTGTCACTTCTAGTTCTAACATTTTGCTTAGTGATGTTAAGTCTCAACTCAATCAACAATTTCAAATGAGTGATTTGGGCCTATTACATTATTATTTTTATGCAAAATTGGAAAACACCTAAAGTGTTGGATTGGTTTCTAGATTCTAAACCACAGCAAACTCATTTTAAAGTTGCAAAAAGAATTTTAAGATATGTTAAAGGCACTCTTAATCTTGGTCTCTTTTATGATTCAACTTGTGATTTTTCTATAAAAGGTTATACTGATTTAGATTTAGGAGGTGATCCCAATGATGGGAGATCCACTTGTGGTTATTGTTTCTTTGTTGGATCAGGTGCAATCTCATGGAATAGTAAGAAACAACACTCTACTTCTCTTTGTTCTACAGAAGCTGAATATAAAGGTTGTACAAATGCATCTAAAGAAGCATTATGGTTAAGAAGATTACTTGAAGACTTGGGTCTACCTCAAAGGATCCTACTCCTTTATATTGTGATAATCAAAGTGTTATTTCTTTGGCAAAGAATCCAATTTTTCATGCAAGGACCAAACACATTGCTCTTCAACATCATTTCATTAGAGAGCAAATTGAAGACAAGCAAATTTCTCTTTTGTATTGTAAAGGTGAAGATCAAGTTGCAGATATTCTCACCAAAGCTCTTTGTAAAGATAAATTTCTCTTCCATTGTAAAAATCTTGTATTACAACCAATTGAAGGGTTTGATGTAACCTCCCCAAGTAAAGCTTAAGGGGGGATGTTAGAAGATTAATCTTTACTTGGTAAAGGTTATTCTTTAATTGTAATTTTTTATTAACTTGTAGGAATATTCCAAAGGAATCCCTACAAGTCTTTTGTCTTTTTTCTCATGTCACACATGTGCGAGGATGGCTTATTTTTAATTCCTTTATTAAGGAATATTTGTAACCACCTCCTTAAGAGGTGACACTTTGCACACACATAGATGAATGGTGGTATTCATTGAGTTGGGAGTTACATTCTAACTCCTCTTTCTCACCTCTACTTATTGAGGTGCTTCTCCTCTCATTCTTCAAGATTCAAGCAAGCAAGCTAAGGTTGAAGCTCTCTCTCTCTCTTTGTATTATTCTTTAGGCATTTTGCCTCCATTCATAATATTGGGGTTTTTTCTTGTTTTTCCCCCTTAACAAATTCTTGTGTCTCTCTTGCTTTGGTGGTGCTTGGTTTGGCTACTTCAATCTATTTGGTAATCTCTTTCCTTCAAACATTTGCTCTTTATTAGTACTTTCCATTGCTCTTTTCTATTTCTATTTCTAAGAGTAATTCAAACCCAAAATACCAATGTTTTCTCGAAAGACAATAAAAAGATAAACAAGCACATGTGTGGTGTCAAATTTGTTATCTTTTCTTTAATGAATTCTTTTTACCAAAAATAGACACTTGATTATGTTTCAAACTGAATGTCCAATGTCACAACTTCTTTTCATCCCACAAAGTGCTATGTGGAAGTTCCAAGAAATCGTGGCACCTACTTCCTAATGTTGACCTTTGTAAGAGCAAATTAAGATGTAAACCCACTCACTTAGAAACCCTAAGGGACATAATCCCCTGTGGTAAGTAATAGTTCTCGCTTTGTCAAAGGTATTTTCTAAACAAGGGTTTGAAATTTTGATGATGATGTTGAATGTTGGTTTTCCAACGCTTTTGATAAACACACCGTGATATTTTCAAACAAGCAATGTAAACATCCTAGCTCAAATTGGTGTACATTTTTCTTGGTGGGTTTGCCCCTATTCCTTCATAGAAGAGATGATTTTACATGCAACTAAAGATAAAATATAAAAGGTATGTTAAGAATGAAGTCTTAACCTCTATATTTCACCCAAGATTGGACATGGCAAGTAACTTCTTGGAATCTAAGTTCTAATGCACCACTTTGATAAACTCACTCAATGGATCAATAGGCCAATGGATCAATAGGCCACTACAAACAAGGGTTCTAGTTTGGACTTTCCGTTTGTGGAGATTGACCCATATGGCAAGAGTCCCCTTTCGGATCCATCTTGTCGAGTCAACCACGGATACATGCTGCCTAATATCCACATTTATATCCCCCGCTAGAAATACTTCTTTAGCTTTAGAGTGTTAACATTGAGTCATTCCCTTGGGTGAGTACTTTTTACCCAAGGCAGGCCCTCTAGGATAAACAAAAGCGAGTAAAGGGAAATTCTGTAACTCGATCAATCTTTGACGACTCAAAGAAAGAGAATATACACGATGATGCTCTACTCACACCCATACAAGATGTTCAATTTTAAACCCAAATCGAAGTGTGTATGGGCAATTATTTACACAACTTAATGTCACCAAAAGCCTTTTGATTCTCAAGATCGCCGTGAGGCACGAGAGAAGTGCATACGTCTTTTGATGATATTACTTTGTGTAAATAATTACAAAAAAATAAAAGCACACATTCATTTTATCCTTCAAAGCAATGGTTTGATTTGTTTTAAGCACCAAAGGAAAGATGAAGATTGTTTGTCCAATTTTAACCCAAATTGAAATCTAGTAGGTGTCTAAATTTCAATTTTAACCCTTTGCAAATGAAAATCAAAGTGTTTCTTTTAGACCCAAACGAAAAGTTAGTGTCCTAAAATGAAAGATAAACAAACACTTAAAGTGTTTAAAAACACTTCTCCTTCTTTCGTTTTCCTTCATTAGCCTTGTCTTCCTTGCTTTCCTTCGTTTGTACCTTCCTTGTTTTCCTTTCACTTTCCTTTGTACCTATATACCTTTTCCTTTTGCTTTTCCTTCCATGCTTTGTTTTTGTTGTTTTCCTATAAGAGAAAAAGCCAATCATGTGATGATCAAGTTACTAAAACAATAAGACAATTCTAATGAAAGGATTATGTGATTTTGCAATTTTTAAGGCCAATATCAACTCATGCATTTTTATGAACAAAGCCTAATGAATAAAACAATGTAGCCTTTAATGCATTAGCTATGTACTCATTGATCTTACACCCTCCACCCAAGAAGTATGAGTTATGATAAATAGAAAGAAAGATCTTCACACAAAATTTAAATCTCATGCATTTATCATAATATGTTGACTTTCATGTTTGGTGATATGCCATAGTTAATCAAAGGACAATGAATAAATCAGATGTTAAGTTCATAATGAATAGAGCAGTAGGTATTGATTTTCTAAATGAAATGCGCCTATGAACATCAACGTATTTGATAGTGGTCATAATAAACAACTCCCCTAACTTCAATGTTTATGAAAAAAGGACATATCTTCACTATTATGAATGCAAAGAGAAAGCCAATCTTTCATTAGTTTGTTGTAAAAGGTTGCTTAAAATCTTCTAGAAAATGTTAGAGGACTCCCTTAAATGTTGAAATTGCCACAGAGAAAACATGTAAGTTCGATAGACCATCTTGGATTACATATACAAGGTCTGAAAATGAAGATGCTTGTGATGAATAAATGCAGACTATGTTTGTTGAAATCATGCCTCACAAATTAGCCCATGAGCTGGTTGTACAGAGAGAAATTTTATAGAAAGTAGCGCCTTTCAAAGAGAAGCTTTTATGACTTATAGATTTATGTCAAATGCCATGATCCTTTTGTCAATCCAAGTCAAAAAATCATAAGTATAGCAAAGTGTAAGTTGTGTTCTGCCTGCAAATTGTATCAACGCCAATGCATAAATCATTGCTCATAAATAAGAGTCATGGACTTTGAAAGAGAAGAAAATATTTGTCGCTGCTACTCTCAAGAAGATTTAATGACAATCTATGATCATTCTAAAACATTTAATTCCCTCTAAGACTCTTTCTACAGACATATCTTGAATGTTGTCATTTACACACGTTAATCACTTAATGCAAATACCTACTATCTAGATTGTTGCGCAATGCCTTTGAGCCATCGCATGAAGAGGATAGCGAGTAAATATTTTTCAAAAAATTTCAGGTGAATGCACTTGGTAGGTATAGAGGTAGATACCAGAATGTGCATGGTAGGTAGCATGTAGATACCAGAATGCGCGTGGTAGGCAGAATGTAGATACCAGAATGCGCGTGGTAGGCAAAATGTAGATACCAGAATGTGCGTGGCAGGTAGATGCAAGAAGTGTGAGGCAGAATGTAGACTGTATAGAACTACTGCGCGCACCCAAAGACTGCTTATAACCACCAAATGAAGTTTGGACCGAATAATAGAGTCTCTGACTGGGCCTTTCTTCATCTACTATTCTTCGTGGCTTTAAAGAAGACGTCCCATCGAAATCCCGCGCAAAGATATTTTGACATAGTAAAAAGAAAAATCAGAAGCCTTTCATAGCTTTTAGAATGACATTGATCCAATCAACAATGATAAAACAAAAACATGTAAGATAGTTAGATATTTATTGAATCATCAATCAATAAACATAGGTGCTATAATTGACTTGGACACAATTATCAGGAAAATAAAGAACGGCTATTAGCTAATGGAAGAATGTGAACCAAAACACCAGCGCCGCCGGGATAGATAGGCTCGCAACATCTGCATAGTGTAGAAGTATAACAAGGCGTGTGAACTGTGTGACATAATGTTTCAAATAAAAGCCGTGCTTCAGCAATCATTCTAGCGTCCTTCCTGTCTGCGCGTCCAATGAAAGCTCCCTGGTGACCCATAGTAGTAATGAAAGTAATGAAATCTAGATTGGATTGAGATTACATCGCAGATTCAAAAATATATAATCAGACATAGAGAGATATGTGAAATGAGTAATATTCAATATGGGATGCATACACAAGTCTGAGAATCAATACTAGACATTCTAACCTTCAACTATGATTGGTTTACAATAAATGACTGCTCATAAATTATTAACAGTCTTCAACATACTCAGAATGTCCATCTAAAGCAGATTATAACTTCTCACAGTATAACAGAGCACAGCGATGCAATCTAGGCTTTTGCAACAATGACAGTACATACAACACCCAGATTTGAACAGCACCTTAAACTATTTGCAATAGATAACAATATGCCCTCCTAAGCTAGAATGTAGAACCTTAAATCTGCATTAGCTCAAAAACATAAACCCTTAGCATTGTTAGTAAACCAAAGAAAACAAAAGATTCCCTATAAGATTCATCTAATCACAAGAATAATGCAAAAGAAGCCAGCAAAACATAGAAAACATCATTCTAATAATCAAACTAGCATCTTATAGTGGATTGGTGCTTCTATGGAAAGAAGCCCTTTCCCAATCCTTGATCAAGCTAAGCTAAATTATGAAATTGCTATGAATGTGATATGAAATGATTGTGGAAAGATTAGCTCCCCATTAAAGAGATTAACCTTGTATCAGATTGTGGAGGATTTGCTCAAGAATGATGCCTCTACTTAAAATTTTCAAATGTTGAGTCTTGAAGAGGGAACCAATGTGGGACTAAGAAACAGGCCAATGAAGAGAGGCCACTTGTCATCATGTGAGTGGTTGATGCATGTGAAGATTTGGGAAGTGTGCCCATCGAGGAGGAATTTGAATTCAAATTTTGCAATAAATTTTGAGAGGGGACAAGAAAATGAGCAATAAATGCAATGTTGGAGGGACAAATCAACTTGTCATGATTTTTCAAACTTGAGGGCCATGTTGAGTGAAAATGAGGTTTTAATAAATTAATAAATTGATTTGTTTGTGCAAGTGGCTAAATCTAGAGAATGCAAGTGGGTGGCTTAGGTTAGGCTAATTAGGGATTATGTTAGCTTAATGATGATTAGGTGAGTTTGACTTTTAGGACTTGGATATTTGATTTATTTAAATCAGAAAATGATGTAATATGATTTGGGATTTGATTAAATGGCCATTTGATTTATTAAAAGGTTGATGATAATGTTTATTTGATTTTAAATAAATGACCTTAGGAGATGAGATTACCTAATGAATGGATGGAAGTGAACCGATAAATTGATGAATGGACCTAATGTGAAATCTAGTTTAGTTAATGAATGAACCTTATAATGGACGGTGTGGAAGACCTTTCCATCAGAGCCAAAAGAGGATGCACTAAGTGCTCGTAGACCTTGTTCTTCAACAGCGAGTAGAAGCTCTGAAAACACCATCTGTTCTTTTAAGGTGTTTGTTGTGATCTCTACTCGTGAACCCACATGGTTTACATTCACTAAAGGAAATGCCTCACATTCAGAGAGTTTTATCACATTGCCTTGTTTGTTGTAACAGTATTCATTCACCTTGTTCATCTTTGCCTTCATATTCATTTCATCTCTCTTCTTTGCAAGCTCATTCACTTTCTCCTTCAGATGGCTGATATAATCTATGGCTTCTGACAACCGATCAGCAATTGAAGTATGGCCCTGTATCAAATTTTTGGCTGATCCAATAAGTGATTCTGTTTATATTCCAATAATCTCCAAACATACATTGGTCTTTGTCAGACTTTTCATTTGAGCAATCAATAAGTCTGTGCTTAATCATTGACACTGATCAAACAAATTTTACATCTTCAAATTTGAATTTCCCATATTCTTTAAACACAATAGTTCTATTCTAAGAATATAATTGTCTAAATTAAGTAATCGTTTGTCTATTAAATTGAGTGCGCCTTAAAAAGGGGGGGAGGAAGCTCTATAGATTGATCATAAAGGAGGACTAGGTTTACGTATCATATGTTAGAAAGTATTGCTAAAATATTCAATTATAAAAGACTGTAGTCTTTTTCTTATACATATTATTAATAGGATGGAGAAGTGAATTTCACTATATTATATGGATTATAAATATCTTCAGTAATCAAGACCACCATTATTTAATACCTCAAACATAGTTAGAGATTTATGAATAGATATGCAAGATTTGATTGATAATGATAGGATTGTAGATCATGTTGTTAGTTTCTATCGAGCTCATATCTACATTGTTGGAGTTTCTCGTGTGATGGCCTGAATATCATTTTGGCATTTCAGATGATTTTCTGATTACATGAAGGTTGTGGAGTTGTCATATGGTGACTGAAAGCTTTTGGAATAAGCTCATTGATACTTAACTATTTACAAATCATGGAGTTAGTCATATGGTGCCCTAAAAGCTCCTAGACAATATAATTCTTCCACTTGATGAATTATTTGGTAATTTGATGATATTGAGTTGGAGCTACTTGATGAACATACTTCCTAGAGATTATGGATTTGGTCATTCGGTGGCCTACAGATGTTGGAAAACCCCTTTCCTTTTGGATGTATATACTTTCATGTTGTAGATTCATGGTGTTTTGTTATAAATTTATGATTTCATAATTTTACTATGTGAATAATAATTTATATGATTTGGATGTGATTTGGATTTGTTAATGGATTTAGTATTGCATAGATGCCTTTGGCATGTATGGTTGAGATTTTTTTCACATTTAATCAAATCCTATGATTTGCAGAATTGTGGAATATTATTTTTTAGATTGCAATTCCTAAAGGTTATTCGAATGAAGATAGTTTTAGACTCTCATGCATGCCTCCAAGCATGGCCAACTATTTTTTTTTAGTTTTTGGTTCCTAACATCCAATTAACATAGAGTAATACATTTTTGGCATATTTAATCTAAGCTTCTTTTGGATTTGATGTTTGTCCCATTGGAAGAATATAAACTATGTCAAAATTCTATCAGTACCATTATATGCTAGAATCTACCTTTTTTGTGGTTTGCATGTTTTGGTTAATCTAATTTGTAATATTTGGACATATTTAGGTTTTTTTTGGTTTACTTTTGTTTCAATGGGTTAATTATCCATATTTTTCATCACCATTATGGAGACCACATGTGTGTAGTATATTATTGTGGGTTCCATATTTTCCTACCTGCATGTTGCACATAGAAATAAAGACTAGATTTATATAGTATTATTGATGCCATGTGTATATTTTCTATGATAGTGGTGGAGCTAAGTTACTATTATTTTGAGTATTTTTGTAGACTATAGTTGTAGCCATCATGGAAGATTGGCATGTTAAGTATCAAAGAGGTAGGGAGATAAGATATTGATAAGGTCTTTTGTAGGAATTGTATATAGAAATAAGGTTAGTATTTAGGTCATAAATACAAAATGACCATTAGATGTTTTAAAGTGATCATGGTGTAGTGTGAGGTTTCTTGCAAGAAAATAGTTGTTTTCCAATTTTTACTTTAGGCTGACTATAATGACCATGATGCCATGGGAAGATCTCATGCATGTGTGAAGTTTTAGGCATGTCGGGGTTTCCTTTGCTACTTTTTAATAAGATATTACAATATGATAGGTTGCTCCATAACACTCTCATAAGATATTGTAATATGAATGTTGATTGTGGTTACCTACTCACACATGCTAAAAAGAGATGGTTTGTAGTCTTATTTCATATGAAGTGGTATAGAAGATATGAACCACATTCTTACATGAGTGTAATAAGTAGACTACTATGGTTGAAACTTGACTAGACATTACCCAAATATTGGGAGTCCTACAAAGGTATATTTTTGTATGTTTGACAAGGAGTATTAGACTATATTGAAGAGGGTCTCCAAGTATCCTTGAAACACAACTATGCATCCAATATATATTGTAGAGGGAATACCTTTAATAGAATACATATATGAAGGGTCTTAAGGGAAAGATGTATGAACAGTAGATAATTTACTCAAAAGTATGTGGTTATGCTATTGGGTAGTAAAAAATGGTTTGATGAGTAACGAATAATTTACTCATTCTCTTCTAGCTATATTTTTAGAGGGAAATTCTAAGGTAGTGACACATGCTAATTAGGAGGAGATTTATCTTTGAGAAATTTGTTAGAAAATTAGGATATAAGTAAAATAGTTTTAAGTTCTTTATTTAAAGAATTAACTACCTAAATTTTTAGATAAAATTTTGAAAATATAAATGTAGCTTAAACTAGATAATTGAATATAATTTTTATTATATATCAGTAAATTTCACTTAAATAAAAAAAACTGTCTTCATTTGTTAAATAATCAAATAAAATAATTATTCAATGCATAAGCTTGCTATGATGTTAGCATAACCAATGTGTTATATTAAAACCAAGAGAATGAGAAATCTTACATTCAAATATGGCAGAAGGTAGGTGAATGATGATTACAAAATCAAAGGAATTCAAAAAAATATTGTTCCAGTTTTTTAACAACACTTTGCTTGTGTTTTTTTTGGGAAAAAAGTGTAGTTCCATAGATGTCCACACAAGAACATTTTACACTTGGAAGATTCAAACAAAAATATTATAAAATGTTTATAACAAATATAATAAACATTAAAATGTTAAAGAACACTCAACAAAAGAACATTAACTACACAAATAGAACACACTTAGAATCCAAAATAAGGAAAACTTTAAGGATAGAATAAACTTAGAAGTTATAGAAACTTAGTATAGGAATTGATACTAATATAAATAGAAACCACAAACAGGACGGGCTAAAATTGGTTTATTCTGGTTGTGAGACAGCTCTGAATTTAAATCCAAGCCCACACGATGTCGTTAAACAATTAAGATGTCTCGTATTACTCCTACAATAATGAGTTTATAATTGTGAAAAGAATTCCAAGACAATTTTAATCTAAACTTATCAGTCTGCACTATGTTTACTCAACAGATGCTAACAGAGGCAGTTGAAGAGAATTGCTGTATTTGCACTCTACACAAAATCACAAATTCAACAGTAGAGATATTCAGTAGTGGCTTGGAAAGCATCTACTGTATGTTTTTTCCATTCTTATCAATATAACCAAGAAATCCCAACATCAGACATCAATACTCCATAAAATAGATCCATCTATCTACAATGTTATAAACATCATAAGTTAGAGGGATAAAAGATTTACTATATTCAAAACTTTAGAGCTTGGAAAACGGCATACCCTGTTAGTTTTGGCTGGCAATAAGGATGTGAGCTGTGAATAGCGGGATTTCATGTCGTTTCTCCTCTGCTTTTCTACGACTCTGTGAAGCCATTGCTTATTCACGCCTTCACTTCTTTTGGAGGGATGAGCGGGAGCAGCACACAAATCCTGGTTCACAAACGGCGGCGTAGCATTATACTCTCCGCTCTCTGGGGGAGGGGAAAAAGAAGAAGATGCCCAAGGAAACCCACTCATTTTCCTTCACAACACACAGCACAAGGAAACACTACGAACACGAGTTTAATAATGCATTAATTTTCCGAATCTTATGTTATTTTTATGTGTGAATGATTGCAAATGGCCACGTGAGGTCGGCCGCCCACAGACATTTGGAGGTTTGATGTCGGCTGAAAGGAAAGGCTGTTGTATGGATTCTAGTCCAGAGAGAATCTGCAAAAGCTTCTAATGAAAGCAAGACACCTGCGTGTAGAATTAAAGAGTTTGTACTATCTCCACCACATTCAGATGGGTCTACTGTACTATTCGTTGGAATAATAACTATCAGCTTGCACGAACATGCTTTACTGACATTCAATCAAGCTGGATAACAGACAAGCCATTAAATACACAGTGTGAACGATCAGTAAGGAATTACGTTTGTCGGGACCGACTTCCACCTGCAGCAAAATTTTGAAACGTGACGCTCCTCTCTATGTTAGCCTTTTATATTGTAATCCTGAAAATTGGAGACCCCACACTTGTCATTTTGTAGTCACTAGCAGAAGGGCCTAGTACCAACTATGTTCTAATAGTCCTCCACTTTTTGTTCATCTTTATCTCTAAAATCATTTTTGAATTTTAATCTCTAAGAAATTTAAAAAGTCTAATAATATTTTGCAAAAGTATCAATACATGTTCACATGTCAATATGTTGTTGACAAGTGAATGTAATTAACTACACATACAATTACATTTATAATATAAGACATGTTGTTCCAAAATACCCATTTTTACAATTTTTTAAAATCTTTTATGTATAAAATTATCCCCATTTGCATAGCGTGTCAATCTCAATATATTTACACATCTATATGTGCAAATATTGACACTTAATTTGACATAATGAGAAGCTCTTATCAACTTTATGTGCTATCAAATGCACAATCTCCCACACTTCCTCTCACATATATATGTATTAACTCCATTCAATATAGATACTTACACAAACAATAAATGTTGTATGACTCCCCTAATAAACATGAAACCAAATATAATTCACAATTCAATCATTTCAACATATAAATCATATATAAATGACAACTACAAATTCAAATGATCAAATCATCTCCAAACATATTCAAATTTGAACTCAACAACCAAACTTAATGCATTCATTTATTAGATTTGAATGATTTTATAAAAGGGAAAGTAGCCAATGTCAATCTCACTTAATATCCTTTGCTAATAACCTTTGCATACTACAAAGCATTGATAGGCCTTCTTTGCACATTTCTCAAATATTTGTGCATCTTCAAGTTGGTACACCCTTGTTTGAAAGATCTATTCATGAAGGGTTTACATTTAAAAGTTTCATTCATGAAGTGTCTATTTAAAAGTTCTAAAATGAGGGTCTCCCCTTTTATAAATTTAGGAAATTGTGTCTTTATTTATGCCTTTTCAGTGAATTCATAAAATTTACCTTTATATTCATGAAATTGTGTATATATTTGTGATGTTTTGCATACATCTCAAATGAACACACTAACTTATGTCTTCATTATATATATTCAGACAAATATATGTGTGTATGTGCGTGTGTGTTTGTAACACCGCTGCCAAGGAACCCCAAAGGACAACATTAAACTAGGCTAAATTAATGGGACAAATTTTCTTTTTTTTAAACAATTAACTATAGAATGCATAACATAACATGATAAACTATTTCTATGTCCTCTAAGGTTCCTCGACTACCCTACTCACAAAACAAGATTACTAGAAACACTTCATCAATGATAAAGAGATAACATTAACGATCTAACATGCAAGATTCATTTTAAAAAACCATATTAAATAATTCTACATTATTTACTTGTATAACATGTCAACTGATAATCAACATTAAAGATCATTTCTAGCTAACTATCATATGAATGTTGCATTGCTTTACAATACACTCTTTACAAGAAGGAATCATCAATAATTGTTACATCAATTTCAATAATTACAACAATGCTTCCCCTAGTACATGCAAAGATTACATCAAATTACTTCAAGAGATACAATATAATTGCAATCCCATATACAAATACATGATAGGATTCCTTCACATCAGGAACAAGAACTAGAGTCCACAACATAATGAACAATCTTCATGCACGTGAACATGCAACAAGAATACCCAATGGAGGAAAAAGCACCAACCTCCCAACCATGTGGAACCCTAAGGTCCACCCCCCATGCTAGGAGATAACACAAGATCCCACATCCAACAAACAATCAGGAAAGCAACAAACTAACATAAACAAGGGCTATGCATGACACCATAATAACACTGCTAACAACACCAACATAATTTCCAACACTTACAATACTTACAACACTTACAACACTTCCAAAGAAACTCACACATCAAAGAGGAAATACAACTAGGGAATGCTAGACTGCAATAGGGAGGAGTGTTATCACATAACTTGATATGGGTTATCCCGATACCTTTCATGAGGATAACACAATTGATCTTGCCATTCCAGGCCTTCCCATCTCATCTCAAGCCTAAATGAGTACTTGAGTCATAAGTGAGGCATATCATTATCTTGTTTAATGTGAATTCTACCCATCTCCCTACTTCATTATTAAGATTATCGTTGGATTAAGAAACCCTCCAATAGGTTGTCTTGGACACCACTTTGGGTTTTGACCCCCATTAAGAGCCACTCCCCCTACTTGCAACTAGTAAACCCTACTCAGAGCAAGGCATTGTCCATCTTGCACACTTATCACAATCACATAAAAATTGTTTTGGACAACATGAACTCATGTCCCAACCCATAGCCACAATCCAACGATCATGAACAGGTAGTACAACACTTAGGGTTTGTGTTTCACTCAATATGCCTATGTGTACCTTTCAATAGGATATCATTACAATGTCTCATGAATCCATACATAGATAGGAGGGCAACACCCTTAGGATTTACATTTCACACAATACACATGACCAACAACAAAGCCAACCCACTTCCAAGGTTAAAAAATCATAAGGACCATACATAGAAATACACCCCCTCCTAGGCCTCTAGAAACCAACATGTTAAACACACTTCCAAACATACCTCACCCAGATGACATCCATCTTAAGAAATAACATAAACACTTGATCTAGTAATCAAGACGCATTATTTAGTACAAATAGTTAATCATAGCATTATAACCATTAAGATATTCCCTTAAATAAGGAATTATTTCCAGTTTCTTACCACTAATTTTACTTATCCACTTAGTTCAATTAAAAGATTATTTACTACAAATAATAATTATATCATTAACAAGACAACCATTCTATCGACTAGTTAACATGAAACCCTAATTACAACTTAATATAATACTATAATGACAATATCCTAATCAATGAATTCATATAGGAATTCTATCAATTAACTATTAGATAATTATAAAATAATCAACATTCACTTACTAATTAATTAACAAAGAGTAATCTATGTTATTTAACATTTAACCAAAATATTTCAACTTAGATAACCTATCCCTAATATTTTACCCTCACTAATTTTAACATTCCTTAGACTTTACGTTACATAAAATTTACTATCAATTAATCTCACACTAAACTCATTTTTATCCAAATCTTCTCTAAGACACATGGACCTAAGCTTAACTATTTTATTGTAATTAAATCAATCAAAATTAAGGGGGTGAATAATAAAATCTAGAATATCTATGGAATTTTAGTTCACATTTATTTAGCGAATTCTCCAAGGAGATGATTAAAATATTAAAAGGATTAAATATCTACCACTATGACGATTGAAGGAATGATTCACAATATATATAATTAAATATTTTCTTAAAAGTAATTTTCCTTAATGTCACTATACATTTGTTTTTTATTAGGTAAGCAACATCTACAAGGTGTTGTACTCTTCACAAAGAGCCACTAGGGCCAAAAGAGTCAAGACTAAAAAACATGAAAACATCAAAGCCAAAAAACTAACACAATGGACCAACAATAGACTAACTGGCATCTTCCCAGTTCTTTGACATGAGATTAACATCATCTCCAACCCATTCCTAATGATCTTCAGCATTCTTCATTTCCATTTCATCCTTCATAACCATCGACAGGGTGTTGTTAATACATTGGACCAACTTAACTGTGAAGCAGGTCAAACCAAATAATTTTTTGGCTAATTTATCCAATCTTTCCTTCAACACAGAGAGCTCCTCCACTCCAGCCACAGTCTTGTCAGTATCAACATGCTCAACATCCAATGGGTCTGAATCGACAAAGAGGTTGAATGCTCCTTCTGCACTTTTCCCATTTTAGGAATGGTGTTGGGCCCTCTAGCATACTCCTCCTCCTCACCCTCAAACTCCTCTTCATCCCTGCTATCTTTGTTGTCAGATCGCTCCTCTTCCATATCCAAGTCTTTTACCTATACTTTTTTGCTATTCTTGGCCAACCTACCAAAGCATCGAATGATGGTATCGCCACTAGTCACCACCATCTTTGCAACCACTGTATCCCTCTTAGAGTCCTTGACCACCACATTTTTACCTTTGCTCAGAGGCTCCTTCAAATTATTTCCTTCCCCTTTGCCTTTCTTTTTCAAGGCAGGCTTGCTAGCAGTCATGGAAGGGGATTATTTGTCACTATAGTGTTTACCTATCATCAATTTAACTTATCGTGAATGGAAATATCAAAATTTTTTTTCTTATAACTTATCTAAAAGAAAACCATGTTATGATTCCTAGTAAACTTTTTATTTTATTTTATCCTTAAATACAATGGAAACCTATTTTCCAAAAGTCATCACCTACATGATTCCTACAAGGTACACAACTAAGAATAATCAAACTTAAAATCTATATGAGTTATAAACATTTCAATTCAAATGGGTAACGAATTCAAATGTGGAAGCATGAATATTAGTGTTGAGGAAAATTAAATTATACTCACTAGACACAAAATAATAAGACATTTTAGTAACGTACATAAAAGCATTCACAATAATATATTAAACTAAGTGATTAATAAAACAATACTCTTTACCCATTTTCAAAACATCAACAGCCTATGTACATGAATGCGTTAATATATATATGCTTAAGCATAATTGCTAATTCACATTAATATAACCAACTGATATCCATGCAAGAAATAACATTGTACGGCTATTAAGGAGGAGATACAATTCTTATAATATGGATATTAAGCTGCAACACAAATTAATTAAAAGGGCTACTGCTTTATAGTGAAATAAATAATTTAGTTTGAGTGATTAAATTTAGACTGGTTGCCTGAGGCAAGAATAGGAAACCACGAAATATGGAACTGACTAAATATAGCATGAAAAGGAAATATCTAGTTTCATCAGTATGAATGCTTGGGAAAATTTAGTGGTGAATCTTCGCCAATTGGAGAATTCTAGGAATTGGTCAACTCGAAATTGGCGAATTTCTCGCACCGACAGGGTATCCAAATCGCCCAGAATTTATGAAACATAGGTCCAATGCATGTCAATTCACCAATAATTTTTTTTATGAGGCATATTTAAGAAAAAAAAATTCCATTATCAAACTACATATTTCAAATGGACCAACTAATATTTTTGCCTAAATCCCGGAAGCATTTAATAAAAAAACCTACATATTCACCAATACTATTAAAACAACATTGTATCAGGACCCATTTCGCCAATTAAAATTTACAAATAGTTTCTTATGAAGACCCATTTCTCCAATTAAAATTTATAAATAGTTTCTTATGAGGACCTATTTAGCCAATAACATTAAAAAATAATTACATTTAAGGACACATTTCAC
>VDFB02267788.1:0-24980 GCA_007258455.2 Sequoia sempervirens
TTTGGATAGAGATATCAAGGTTGCAATGTAGCAATTTTTTATTTTCTATGGAACTAATCACTGTCATGCAACATCACTATTTTACACAAATCTTTAGGACTAGTGACTTCTCTTATACCAAATTGATTCATAATCTGATCAATTAATGCTTGCAGAAATAAGGAACCAACGAATTATGGATTGTTTTTATGCTAAAAGTAAATAACAGTCATAGAAGAAGTAATGCTAGGGAAGAGAAAGTGAACACACAAATATTAAAAAAAATCCTGGAAAAAGCAACTTTGCATTGACAAAAGCACTTCTATTGTAATAATATTTAGAATTAGACAGAGAAATTGTGTTGTTTTCATAGTGACTGATATGAACTGCAAGTTAACGTGTCATTAAAAGCCCGGATTTTGCAATCCCTTGAAAGCACAAAGAGTTGACTAAATGAGACACTATGTTTTACTTGGAAAGTGAAAATTTTCTGCAAGAATGGAATGACTCGTGAATTTATTATTTAACACAGGCAGCACAGCTTTAATATTTATCAGAAACAAATAAAGCAGGGTAAGTTTCTTTCGACTTAAAACAAAAGAATGATAAGTAGCTAACCTCAATGTTTCCAGGATATTTTATCTGGTGCTTAGATGAATGCAAGTTGAATTCTAGCTTCTCCAACTCAGCTTCAAGCTCTGCTTCAACACTGGTCATGTTCTCCATTTTTTTGACAGGGTCTCTATCTGACATTTTCTCATCAACCTCACAGGCCTCATTTGACAATGCATTAAGAGAAGCATCACTCTGACCTTCTTCTTTACCCAAGGCATGTCGCCAGGTTTCAAAACAATTATGGGCTTCATCAGTGAGGTCTTTCACAGTCCATGAACCTCGCGTCTCTAGCTCTTCCTTTAGGTCCTCAACCAATTCTTCTCTTTGCCTCAGCAAACAGGTAAGCCTCTGCATTTCCCTCCTGCTTGACATGATTGTGGACATTATACCAATGCCAACTCCAAAACAAACCAAAAGATAGCCTGCAGATGTATCTGTGAAATATAAAGGTTATAATCAACCCACAAGTCCAAACATCTATAAAACAACCTTACAAATTTATAATAGCAAAAACTCATGAAGCCAAAACAAGAATTGCATTTTCATTAGAGGAAAAAGGGGATCAAGACCACATGTTGAAGCTTGAGGAAGAGTAGAGCAAAGTATAAAGGACAATGCAATGTTCAATTCTTTCTCTTAGGCATTAGGGGAAAAGTACATTATGCCAAGAGATTCCTTCCACCATATATTCACATAAGGTAGCAAAGATGGGTAACAGTTAAAACCGTATTATAACCACTATCATTAACACGCTCTTCATTGTAGTCCACTTCTCATTGTATGATTTATCTAGCCTCCCTCCCTAGTCAAGCAAATTTGGAATCCTCTAGGAGTGGAAGAAATCCCACAAATAAAATCTTGTCTCTACATTAATAGCAATAAAGTAGAACAAACAGAACGTATAATATAGATTCTCTCCCTCTTAATGGATATTCCTCAGAACCCTTGCAATATTTAGGAATTCTATAGATTGTTCTCAACAAAACACTCTCTCTTGCAATAGGATAATAGCTGTTACAAGACATGTCATGTTTCAATAAAGCTTTGTTGAATTTAAACAACATATGTTGCCAAAAAGAGATGATGATGTACTACAATTATATCAAAAATATACTGTTGCCAGAAAACAAAGAGATAATACAACACATCAAATCAGTGGATAAAACATACAGTAATTTCTTAAAAACTTGGTTTGATTCTAGGGAAGCAATATTAATAATAGAAAAGACGAAGCTGCTACTACCTTGGAGTGGGAAATGCTTGTTGGATTCGAAAGCAGATAATGTTGACGTATTATATCTACATGTTTTTCTTCTCTTCGTCATACCTGCATTGCTTGAACTTTGACTGCATTTTCTTAGAGAAGGAAGTCCAGTTAAAGGTACAGGTCCAGGCTCATCACTGTTTATGTCATTATGACAAGGCAGTCCATAATCTGTTATGGGAATTGGAAGCAGCAGAGGAGAAATCCCTGCTCCCCTGTTAACTATTTTACTCCCATCTGTAACAAGAAGAGGCCTTTGCCTTCGCCTTCCACAGGAGACGCAACTACAATCGCTAATTTCATAACCAATGAGACAGCTTTCGAGGGAAGACATAGGCTTATTAATCGCCGCCCTTAAAACCCTTGCTCTTTCTCTACACGCAGAGGATCCTCTTTTCTGAGACTCATATTTACTCCCAAACCCAAATTCGCCAACATAAATGTTTGCAAGCATATCAGAATTTTCTCCAAAATGACTTTCCTGGAGAATGTCTTGCTGGCTTATCCCTTTCCCCGATCGATCTTTATCATTTGCCAGACCAGGGTTGATGTTGGCGTGGGCAGCTTCAATTTCCATAAGTTGTGATTTAGAGCTAGCATTTGTTTGTTCTTTCTCCGAGGATAACGAAGTAAAGGCTCCTCCATTAATCCCAAACTTCTTAGGATTTGCATAATTCTCTTTCTGACAAGAATTCGGAGCATTTCTTGTTCTAAGTCTAGGTCTCAAATTCCCGTCATCGTTTGGATCCTTGTTTTTATGGGTCCTGTACCAACAATTGGCTAAAAACCCACACCCCGCAGCCGCTACAACTATCCACATTTCCCTCTTTCAACCAAATTCAAGCCTGAAATTGCCAATACAGAGGATTTCTTCATCTCCATAACCACAAATACAAATAATATACGATATTCTTCCCTCTAGCATCATAACTCACTTTATCTACTGCGATATCAATGTGTTATAAAAAAAATATATGCACACCTAGAGTGAGTTATGACGCTTAGAGGAGAAGGAGAAATATATATATTTGTATTTGTGGTTATGGAGAGGAGGAAATCCTTTGTATTGGCAATTTCAGGCTTGAATTTGGTTGAAAGAGGGAAATGTGGATAGTTGTAGCGGCTGCGGGGTGTGGGTTTTTAGCCAATTGTTGATATCATGTTTAATGGCGAGGAATGTCCGACTTGTGAATTTTAATAACACCATAATAAATACGACGGATATAATTGAAATTGATGCCAAAATAATACCCAAAATAATGGCGAATAATCTCAATCCTACACAATGATCCACTCCAACATCTCTCTTAGATTATTCGCCATTATTTTGGGTATTATTTTGGCATCATCAATATCATTCTATATCCTCTAGATGAGTTGGTGGTGTTTTGAAAGAGATGTTGGAGTGGATCGCTGTGATTCACTTCCAATATCTCTCTCTCAAATTCCCCGCCCATTCGCACCCAGCTAGAAATGAGTAGCACCCAAAAACTCGGCCCCAAGCAAGTACCACACCATATCGCTAAGGCATCTAATAAATTTGATGCGATATCGTACTTCTCAATTCTAACCGCCATAGAGTTTGAACTTGTACTCTCACACGATGGCAAACAAAGTTTCAAAGAACGTAAGCAAATAGCCAAAAGAAGCTTAAAACCCTAAATGCATCGGCGAAAGAAAAGATACCAGAGGGAAATCATATCGACCATACATGTCATGCCGATGGAAGCATATTGGTGAGAGATATGATGTCAGTGGAGATAAAAATAAGTCTTATCGATGCTTAGAGTTACACCGATACATATGATCAAAGTGCAAATAAAAGATGGAATGAAGCATGATTATTGTATCATTTTGAATTTCACACTTTTACTGAGGGAGGTATAAGGTAATTATTTTACCGAGAGAAAGGCAGATTGGTAAAACGAGATAATTAATCTCTTCAGGTGAATTTTAGGGGGAGATTATATTGGAAAAACCCATTAGTATCGAGCTGAATATATTTAAGGTTTCCTCGATGAAATAAAGGCATGAAATATAAAGGACAGAAGAAATTTATCAAAATGTGCAATAATATTGAAAAGTAATGATTTTTTTGCCGAAGATTTAAAGTGCTTGTGTTGGGAGGTAAGATAATTTTATGGAATTAGGTAATAATTTTACCCAAAAATATTTTTATGTGAAAAGGCAAATGAATCAATTTTTACCAGAGGGTTATAAAAGGGATAATTATTTTTACCTGAAGATACATACAAGTAAAAAGTGAAGTGAATTTTTCCAATGAAAGAAGACTATTATTGAATTAATTTTCACAAAGACGAGGATTAAAGATTAAAATATTTAATTTGTCAAAAGGCAACTAATTAAATATTTTATTTTTTCTGAAGTGTTGCACCAAAAGGAAGAGTTGTACCAGATAGATGCCAGATAGCCCATGGACTGTCATGGAATGGTAACAGTCATTAAAATTTTATAAAATAATTGTCATGGGCTATAGATAGTCATTAAAAATCAAAATCTTAAAATTAAAACTTAAAACAAAATAGCTTAAAAACTAAAAATTCAAAACATCATAATACATACTTGCACAAAAGAATGAAAGGAAGAAATTAGAATGAACATATGAGTAATGATAATACCTGAATTTTTGAAAGTTTGCAGACCCACACAATAATGAAAATCCAAACATGAATGAAATTTAGTGAAAGTCGTCTACATAAGCATGCTAAAATAGAATGCACTCAAAAAGAAGAATAGATTTGACCCAATACCAAGCAAGGGACTACTTTTTGTTCTATAAAAAGCATGTTTGGTAAACTCTTATCAACTTCATTTGTCAAGATAATGAAATAATATCATTCTTTTCAACCAAAACCTTATCACTTAATTATTCTTAATCATAAGCAAGCATTGAATGCCCTTTCAAGGCCCCCCTCTCCACCACTTTTATATATTATTCTCCATTTTTTTTATTCAAGAAGGTATAAGGTAGAGATTGCCACATAGCTTAGATGGGGGTAAGTAGAAACATTAAGAATGGAACAAGATAGCCAATAATGAGAAAGAGAAAAGATACCTAATTGAAGAATAACTCCTATTTGAGGATGTTGGTGGAAGGTTTGTTGAGTTACTCTTCTTTATTAATATATTTATCTATTGACTTGTGTATATTTTTAACTATTTAGTTTTGGGTTTGTCTTTTTTTAAGGTAGATTAGATGAATTTTTTATTGGGGTTTCGGTTTATATAATATTATCATGATTTATATGTAGAATTATAAATATAAATATGTTATTTTAAAAGAATATACATATTAAAAGAATATATGAATATTTTACATAACAAATAAAAAATAACATTTGATGAATCATTTTCATATAATTCTTTATTTTTTAATATTTGTTGTTGCATTTTTATAGTCTATCACATATTTTTCTCTCCATGTCAACATTATGGGAGCACCACTCAATTGAACATTGTTTTGAACTTCAACTAAAAGTTGTGAGAAATGTAGACCAAAATGCATGTCTTTTTTATGACAAGTATAGTGAATAAATTGACATAGAAAATCAAATAAAAAAAATTCTCAAGTTCTACATAGCCATTATGGTGGGTGTCTCATAGACTAACCAAAACTTTACTAGTATCAAAGCAATATGCCCTCAGGATTTCTACTTTTTAATGAAGATCCTTTATGTCTTCATTCCTAATGACATAGTTGTAAATGGACTTATTTTTTATGGAACTAATTAATATAATTATATATCAACAAATGGAATACATTTCTATAAAGTTGGAATCATTTTTCCATCATGTTATTCTTCCTATTTATACATTCTATTACACTTGGCTCCATGTTATCAATGTCCACACATATTATTGCATATCTAACTTTTATTATCCCCTTTATTGTCACCCATATCTACAAATTCATTCTCTACCTAGATACTATTACTTCCATGTCCTAAACCAATCACATGCGTACAAGATTGATCCTACACCTATGGATTTGACCCCTAAATTTTTAAAATTTAAATTCAAAATTTGGTTGAATCCTTACTATTTCTTTCTCACGTTGATCCAACTTGGTTCAAATTTGGAGTGATTTAGTACTATATACTTATATTCCAAGGAATTCAATTGTATTTATTTAATCATCCTCTTATATCCAATAAACATTCACAAAATCCTATGAAATGGATAAAAGAATCATTTGAGGAATTCTTTAACTACAACACGAAACAAAATAATCCTACATTATCATTCTAGAACATATACATGTCTAAATATTATTGTTCTTAGAAATTTCTGCAAGTGTAAAGAATGGTATTTCTAGGAGATTGACCTATTGGTGTTTTCCTTGCTTATACTGGTTATACCTTTCATTGGATAAACCCTTTTCATTTCAATATACCTTGTAACTCAATTAGTTTAAAGCACACATCACTTAATCTAGCTTATCTTTTAACACATGGGATTTTCTTCTCTATCATTTGTCCTGAGGAAAAACCATCATCTCACTCATCTTATGTATTTTTCCTTTATTAGCTCTTAATGTTCATAGTAATCTTAAAGGGCTCCCTTAATGTGTAGGGATCCTTATCCCTTAACAAATAGTTTATCTTAGCACAATAAGTATTGCAATATAGGGCAAGGAACATAGAACCATTTGGTCTCATGTATGCAATCCACTTGTGTGCCTATTCCTCGGGGTTAGATTTCTAACTTTTAAAACCTTGAGATTTGTTTGTGCATTGTGTTTTAAGGATTTTTTTCCTTAATTTAATTCACTTTTTGGAACCCACTCTCTTATCTTTCTTTTATAAGGCATATGTGTGGAAATATACCCTTTTACCTTGTATAAAGGTATTTATAATATTAACACCAAATGAAGTTGAAAACAAGTTACCCACTAATTATCTTCTTGAATTCAAATTTTAAAGGGGATAGTGGGTTTTATATAGTCAATATTAGAATTTCAAATATCACAAAAAAATGCATTCAATAATGTGGTTCCTTTTAAATCTATTTTATCACATATTTGTTTTTAAAAACATACTAGTGTGAAGTTTATAGGAAACACATAATAATAGTTTTTTTTAATAGAAAAAGCATAATAATAGGGTTTTTAAATATTGAAGTTCCAATTCCCACCTTTTAGAAAAATTAAATTAATTAGTTTTGTAAACTCTATCATAATTTGTTTTTACCTCACTTAATATTCTTATCTAATCATTTTTTAAACATAATTATTTTATTTATTTTAGATTGACAAATCAATAAATACATCATTATTTAATTATATTTTTTAAAATCTGATTAACATAGCTACCATTATTTTTTATCATTTTAGTTTATTTAATAATATTAAATTGGAAAGATAAAACTAAAATGGATTCCATTTTTTTAAATAAAGCAAAATATTCTCCTTTGGAAATAACTTAATGACCCCTATATTGACATCTCTTCTAAAAAGTCAACTCTAATTGCTAATGGATAAAGATACATTCTTCTTAATATTATTTCTTTTTTATCTAACTTTCGTAAAGCTCATACTTGTTGTTTTCCTCACTTAATATTCTTGTCTAATCATTTTTTAAACATAATTATTTTATTTATTTTAGATTGACAAATCAATAAATACATCATTATTTAATTATATTTTTTAAAATCTGATTAACATAGCTACCATTATTTTTTTATCATTTTAGTTTATTTAATAATATTAAATTGGAAAGATAAAACTAAAATGGATTCCATTTTTTTAAATAAAGCAAAATATTCTCCTTTGGAAATAACTTAATGACCCCTATATTGACATCTCTTCTAAAAAGTCAACTCTAATTGCTAATGGATAAAGATACATTCTTCTTAATATTATTTCTTTTTTATCTAACTCTCTAATGTTTTATGTTACCTTACACTTTCCTTTTTTTCTTAAATGAACTGGGTTTAACTTTATAATATATAATTGCATATCTTTGGTATTTCATTTCATGAACCATGCTTCAATTCTAAATGTAATTTAAATTAATTTAACTTATTTAAGAAACTTGACACAACATGACTCTTGTTTAAAATTTCTCATCTTTTACTTGCAAAAGTGTGTGTATATATATAACTACTTTTTAAAAAGTAATTTTTTTAATAATTTTAATTGCTACCTTTTTTACATTTCATAAAATTATTATTTATTATTTATTTTGTTTGATTAATTATTTGTTTGTCAAATAATAAACAATAGTTATATCTCTTTCTAAGATTTTAACAAATTTTCTAATATAATCATATTTAATTTTTAAAATTTAAAATTGACATTTGAAGAATTATTAGTTAGTTTTTAAATTTGATATCTACTTACTCTTTTTTATTTTTAATTTGATTAAATATTTTTATACTCATCTAATGAAATAATCAATTCTAAAGTAAAACTAATAAATAATAAATAATAAATCTAAATTCACAAAAGTGACAAATAACTTAGTATAGATATCTAAAAGATTTCTTAAAATATAGTCTTTAGTTATTTTCTTTACTTAAGATTTATTCTAATTTTATTTTATATGTATTCTTGACTTTATTTTTATCTAAAATAACATTTTTATTTATTAAATAATTATTTTATTTACATTTTTATTTTTATTTATGTAAGAATTATTTTATTTTTACATGTTTAAAGTTATTTTATTCTATTTATTTTATTTACATTTTTTATTTTTTATTTGTGTAAGAATTATTTTTATTTTACACATGTTTAAAGAGTTATTTTATTCTATTTATTTATTAAATAATTATTCTTGAGTTCCATCACCACTTCATTTTTCAAAGACTTCAACATTGGTGTCGGTCTGGTATCACAGAGTTTGGTAACTTCCTTAATCACTTCTTTGGTTATTAGATGAGGTCTGTTTGTCCACAAAAACTTATCATGAATTCTACTAAGAGCGGGTTTAACATACTTGTCATCAACAGTGGAGCTAAAGTTAGGAAAATAATTCCACCAATCCAACTTCTTCGCAACAATATTTACATACTCAAGTTTTATCAAGAAATCATCCCTAGTAAGCTCATTCTGCCATATATCTATCAGTTTATTGTGATTATACTCCTTAGTTTTAACACAGATGTACATTCTAGCATCTTCAATAGCCATGACACCGTGAGGAGTCGATGAGAAGGCTCCCAGAGGGTCATCTTCGAATACCTTCATGGAATACTTTTTGTAGGAAGGTTTAGGTTTTTCTGACACGTTTACAACTACATGAGTTTCCATTTTTCCATAAACCAAGCTATAATGATTTTAGAAAGAAGATTCACACAAACCCACAACAACATACAAGAGTAAAATACCTTTTTCTTTTGCAAAAACCAGAACTAGGGTTTGCACAACTCACTCTCCAAATCGCCTCAAGAATGCTCCAAATCACTCTCCACTTTCTTCAAATGCACAAGTGATCAAAATACCTTAAAAATTCACTATATAGATCAACACACTGCCCTAAATCACATTAAATGTCGTAGAATTCAAAAAGTCGGTAAAAACCTTCTTCACTACACTGAAAAAAGATAATTTGCTCCGCAAATGATCATGCCTGCAAATTTTCTTCTGGTTCCTTTTGCATAACCTTTTTTTTATCCATTCTTTACGACATATCTTCATACCAACAACTAACCCATCAGATATCTAGGGGGTTTGAACAATCTTCTGTTAATGCTCCCCCTAAGCCCATGCTGTGTCTAATTACTGGAGGAATTTTCTGCACCAGATGCGGGCATAGACACATTTGATGTCACTAACTCTTTTTTCTTCTTCCATATATTTTTCATTTATTGCTTAACCTCATTCTTGTCAATTGTCTTCACTGGTTCATTCTTCTTTACCGAATCAGATTGCTTTCCCCCTTTACTTTTGCATACTCTTGAAATGCATTCAAGTTTATTGCATTTGTAGCAAACAACATTTTTCTTATTTGTTTGACCTCCATTAACCCTTGATCTACACTAATTAGCTTTTGTCCAAACTTATTACATGCATAACAGTAGCCAAGAAAAGATTGATTCATTCTTCCTCCATTAAACCAATTCATCATATGAGTTCTACATTCACTAGCTCTATGTCCAACTTTCTTCCATGCAAAACATTGTACGGAGAAGGAACTAGCATATTGGTTTATTCTACTTCTACACTCCATTTCCTTGTGACCAAATTTATTTCATGAAAAGAAAACACCATTGAAAGATGGGTACCTTTGAGCATTTGGTTGTCTAATAGGTGGTCTTCTAGCAAAGCTTCTTGGATTTCTTGTTTTTTTTTCCTTTATCTTGAGTCTTTTGAATGTCCACTATGTTTGAGGTCTGCATAGCCTTTGAGCTTTCACCTACTTCCATTCCCAAACCATCTTTGTCTTTAGTTGGTTTCTATCCTACAATCAACTCATCAAGCTTGGTGGAGCTTGTTTTGAACTTATCTTCACAGAGTCTTGCTTTTTCCAAATCTACTTCCAGGTTTACCACTTCTTGTTCAAGCCTTGTGCATTCATTAGTCTTACTTTTCACCACAATGTTCAGACAATCTTCAATTCTCTTCTTTTCCTCCACTTTCACCTTCAATCTAGTGTTCTCTTCATTTGCTTGTTTTAATTGCTCACCTACTTCTCTATGTCTTTCTTTGAATTTCTTCAATTGCTCTTTCAATTTCCTGATGCATTCATTTGCCTCATCAAGATTTTATTTCAAATCTTTGTTTTCATTTTCAGCCTTGTCAAGATCTTCAAGAGCAGCCCAGATTTCTTCTTTATCATCCATTTGTCCAATCTCCAAGATCTTCCTCAAGCTATTAGGCTTCTTCAGAGGAACCAGGCCCTGATACCAATTATTAAATACCAAAGATGCTGTGAGGGGGGGTGAATCATTATCTTCTTAAACTTATTAAACAAACACCATCCAATTACTCCAATGCATATAATAGTAAGAATGAGCAAGAGCATTAGCAAAACACAAAAGCACACAACACATGAACACCAGGATTTTTACGTGGAAAACCCAAAGTGGGAAAAACCACGGTGAGGATTAGCTCACAATATATTATAACCAGTTATAAGATATTACAAAGGGTGGCTCATTGCCAGGACTCATTGTCCAAAAAATGAGAGGCTCATTGCCTACAAAGATACAATAAAGAAATGGCTTACAGCCAGAAAATGAACTAATAAAGTTACACCTAACAAGTGTTGATTTAGTTCCTTTGATGCTCAATAAATTGACTTTACACACTTCATCATCTTTGCATAGTTTCCTATCATCTCACTTCATACCATCAAACTCAAAACTGTCCAATATATATATATATATATATGACTCATCCACAAGCATCAATTAGGTCGACCTAATTAGATGCAACCCTTATTCACCAATAAGATTAATTGTTGGCTTCAAGCTTGTACAAAAATTTTCCAAAACAATTCAAGTGTGTAGCATTCTACAACATGTCGGCATGGACCTACGATAGGTCACAAATACATCTACAACATCAATTATTCATTAGGTCAGCTAGACATAGACCTAATAAAAAAATACAACAAAATAATGCCAACTCGCCATACGAGCACCTGTGCACATGACATTCTGAACATACAACCTTCTAAGATCCAAGAACCATTTCCCAAAACCACAAGTTATGATATTCATCAACGGAGGATTGCAAACGAAAATATTGGAGGATAATGACTGACTTACCAGTTTAGAATAGCAGATCAAGCTAAAACTTAAACTTGCAGTTGCAACTCATATAACATGGTGACATCAATGACAACACAAAAAATGCATAAAGATATTTTCTTCATTCTTCCAATAGGAAAACCCATATTACCTAACAAAACAACACTTTTTCTCTCTCTTTCTGTGATTGCAAGTTTAGAGGTTGAAGAAAAAGTGGATTTGAAGCCTTCAAAAGTATAAAGATTGCAAAGTTGTAAAATTTGTCATGTAAAGTTGTCAAGGATCACAAAAACTTAGATCTAGAGCAAGATATCCAACCTATCTACATTAAATCAGTGGGAAAAGGCTTATTTGATCCATCTTTAGAGGCTCATAAAGTTTCACTTCAAAATTCTACTCCTAGGATGCATCATGACAAAAAGGTACTAAAATGTCACTTGTGGTGTATGAGTCCCAGTATACCTAATTTTGGGTATTTTCTATAGATCTTGATTCAACAATTTCATATTCCTATTTCCACCCAAAAACCCTAGTCTGGGATTGATACGCCTAGCCTGGCATATGAGTCCCATTGTACATTAAAATCAACATTTTTAGCATTTTAGAGCTTGTTCTGAGCTTCTACAGGTTTCCAAGTACACCTCTCTAATTTCTCAGTTTATTGTTCTATTTTACATTCATTTCTAGGTCATTTTTCAAGTCTTGCACATCATTAGGTTTCATCATTAGGTCTTGCATGTTACTTGTCTTTCCAATCCCTAGCTTGGCACGTGAACCCCTCCTTAGTCATTAATCATACCTTGGGACATGCTTATTGCAGATCTCTTTCCCCTTTACATCCTTGGATTGATATCTCTGGGGTTTCCTTGAATGATATTTGGAGAAAAGTGTTGATCTATCTCCCAAACATAGAGCAAAATTTTTTGACAAATCATTTTGGTGAACTAGCTTTTTTAACACCTTTTTTTATTTGGATTGCATCATAGTCCTAGATTTGGCATGGATTAACTTTTCATTAGGTCTTGCATTAGTTAATTTGCATCTAGGGTTTCTAAATTTTGCATTAGTGAAAGTCCATATAGGTTGCAATTTTTGCATCTTGCATTGTTGAATTTCATTTGAAAACTGTAATTGCACTTAGTCTAGACATCATACAAGTTAGAAACATTATAATCAACTCATAATTTGTTGAAATCAATGCCAAAACCCTAATTTGGAACTCATACGCCCCTTTGGGTGATTTAGTCCCAGTACAGGTTGTCTTTCCTACTTTCTAGGCATTCTGTGTTGTGTATTTTTTAGCATTTGACCCCTCCAAAAACCCTGACTGAGACTCATACGCCCCTCTAGGTGAAGTAGTCCCAGATCATACCTAAAATTGCCTTTTGCAGCATTAAAAACATCATTTTTGTGCTTTTGTTTGTTGTCATTAGATACCTGTTTTAGTTGGTTAAGTTTGTATTTCATTCATTTCATTAGATCTAACTTAAATTGATTTAATTTAAAGTACTTGTTTCAATTGTGGATAGAATTATATTGCTGCACTTTTATTTCATTTATAGCATTAGTTCATAGTTTCATAAGAATAGATTACATTTGGCATTTGTTAGAAAATGAAAAAAAAAGCTAAAAAAATCAAAAGAAACAAACAAAGAATGGTTAACCTTAGAGAAAGCATATCATTCAAACCCTTTAGTAATGATTACTTTGACATATTAGATGAATCCCTTAACAACTTCATCTCCCCTAGATCATCCACTAAAGTTTTGATACAAAAGGTAAATATGCAAGCATTGACAATCATGAAAATCATAATTGTTTTTCTCCCAATACCTCTCCTATTAATGGCGAAGGTATCTTGGGGATAGGAGATATAATCATTGAGAATCATCAAAGCCTTTTTTTTCTTCCTCCCCCTCACCCTTGGAAATATATTGTGACACGTGAAACTAAGATCATGGCCACTACTTTACCTAGTCTCCATTCATCTCCCAACACCTCCCCTACTTGTGAGAATTCTTTAGTGAATAAGGATACAATCGTGAATGATCATGACAAACACATTTATGTGGAGGATATGTTGAGATCTAATAATTGAGAGCTATGACAATCCTACCTCTCCTGCTTGGGAAGACATTGTAGGACATGGGGGTGTAATTATAGATAACCATGACAATCAAACCTTTCCTTCTCCTAATGTCTCTTCTAGGCACGAAGAAGATAGTTTGGTGTTAGAAGATATCCTTATTGAGACTCATGAGAATTGTGTTCCTCCCTTTACTAATGCCCCTACCATTTTGGAAGAACGATTTGAACAAAAAAGTATAATCAGTGGTAACCATGAAACTCATAGTTATCCTTCTCTTGATGCCTCCCCTATGTGTGATGAAGCTACTTTACATAATCTAACCACAGAATGTAATGAACCTCTTGTTTGTTACTTTCCTAAAAGCTCTCCTAATAAGATAGACATTATGGCACAAGTGAATGAGATCTTAGAGAAAAACGATGAAGTTATGGACAAAAATCAAAATTTTCCCTTTGCTAATATCTCTCTTATTGGTGAAGATGTTATGGTGTTAGAACATTCAAATGATGAGAATCATGAGAATCCTAGGGAAAACATAATTGAATGAGAAAATGCCATCATTGATATGCAAGAATATCTAATCATTGATAACCCCCTTACTTGTGATGAAGTTATTTTAGAAGAACCCACCTTTGAATGTCATGAACATCTAGTTTATCGCTCTCCTAAAAACTCTCCTGCTAGGGAAGGTATCATGGTGCAAGAAAATGACAACATCAACACACTTCTTTCAAACAATAGTAGTATGGATTCCTTAGATGAAGATGATGAAGTGAAATTAGACTCCTGTTCACTAATATATCACAAAACTAAGGATACATCTTTTGACATTATGCACATTAGATATCCCTTGACACCAATCACACACATAGAACCCGTACAAGAGAAAGAAAAATAAAATAAAATTGAAAAACCCACAGAGTTATTGGAAGATGCTTGGGAAACCTTTGATTTCATACCTACATTCATGGGAGAATACAAGATCATAACAAAAGAGTCTAAAAAGGGAAAATAAAAGGAGGTAATGTCAATACAAAATTCAAAAGCATCCACTTCAACCACTTTAGAAGAAAATACAACATACATGACAAACTCTAATGAAGTTGATTATGAATAACCATCGAACCTATAAAAAGTGAAAAAGCTTTATGGAGGGGGTTATGAACTTATGAAACAACTTATAGTGAAAGGATTTGGTGCTAGAGAACACAGTATCCATGTCCCTATAGAGCCTAAAATGTAAGAAATGAATAATGGTCTTGATTAGTGTCCCTCGAACGAAATAAACAAGCCTTCATTCAATGTCAACACTATTACAAAAGATTCTTCCAAGAAAACTTTAACTTTGGTGCATCCTAAACTGATAGATATCTCACTAAATATGCATCAAGTTGATACTTTGTTTACTCATCAAAATCAATAACAATAGTGTTTGCTCCTTTCCATGTAATAGTTGTAGGATCACAACATACTCACTATTGCATGTTTTACACTCATTGCAAATAATTTTCCTTTTTCAAGGAGCAGCATATCTTCATCCATTATTGGCTCACCCTTGTCCTGGACTAAGTGGGGGCAGAGGGATAGATTATCCTTGTCCTTGTATGAAACTTGTCATTGTCTCTTTTGGCTAGTTGATTGCCTTCCATGTATATATAAGAGCAAGCTTGGGATGCAGACGACATGCCTTAAGTTGGATCGCATGTGACATACTTATCCATGATGTAGTTTCATTGAAGAACATATGACTTGGGGTATGGATTTTTGAATAACCTCTCATGTCTTCTCCTACTTTAAAGCAATTGCTTACATCAATGGTGTTAGCAACCACATTGAAGTGGGGGCATACATCAACACTCATGTAAACCATTGTGCGATTTTCTTTATTCTTGGAATGTGTCCTTTTCTTGGTGGTGTCATTGGGTTTGATTTCTTCTGAGAGTGGGATATTTCTTTGACTTGTCCTCTCTTGGAGACATTAAGCATGATGTTCCCTAAGAAGAGACCTTACATGAACTAAGAAAAATCCCTTTGAATGAACCTTACACTATTTAGCATTACAATTTTGGTTATATGGCCACCTTGCATAACACACTTTTCTTGCATGTGGTTCCATCTTGTTTGTTCATGAGTTTCAAGCATTCGAAGCTTTGCTTGCCTCATCAAGCTTGAAGTTCATTGTTGTGTGGCACCTTGTCAAAGTTATAAGGAGGTATAGCTTTGGTATGGTTAGCATATGATGAGAAGCCTAAACATGGGTATGAATTTCTTATTATATGGTGAGAAGCTAACACAGAGGCATGACTTTCTAACTATACCACCCTTTTGGATACTCACCCAACGAACAGCCTGAAGTTTTGTTGCCTCAGAGTGAGCATGTGTTTTGGACGAACAACTTAGATTTGATCGACATTATGTTGGAAAAACGGTCAATGATTGATCCACCCCTTTTTATTTGGTTTTTGTTTTGTTTTTCTCTTTTCTTTTTTTATGCCTTTGACATTGTATGTTTGTGTATCTTGATGTCGCATATCTTACACCTTTTGTGTGTCCCTTTGTGCTTGTGTTGGTTTGATGTAGGATCTTGGAGCCTGGGGGCATGGCCACCTCCTTTGATCTTTGCCATCCTATTTCATCCACATTTGTACACTTGGACTCCTCTTGAATGTCTGCTTTAGTGTGAGTTTGAAGCAAGTTCCTCCTCTCGCTAAAGTGGGGGCTAAATGTAGTGTAGAAAAATGTCGCCCTTTACATTTTCACACTTAATTTGGGAATAATTATTGTTAAATTGAACCTAATGTTGCCTTGATCTAGTGTTGTAATGTGTTTTACGCATTCATATTAGGCTTAGGGTCCTTTTAAGCTAAATAAACCTAATTTTGCATTAATTTAGTGTTGCAAAATGTATTTATTTACACCTTCACATTAAGTTAGGACCCTTATAAATTAAATGGACTTAATTGTGTCTTATTTAGGGTGTTGTAAAGTGTATCCTAACACTTTCACACTAATCTAGGCTTTCATTAATAAACTGGGCTTCTTTATGCCTTAATTGGCCTTATTTTACATCCACAAGTCTTAATTAATGCATCTTTCCAAGGATAATCCCAACATATATCTAATGACCAATCAAAAATTAATGTTTTTGGATTGTATGACCCAAATTTAGTGATTAGGTACTCATACACCACATTGAGCATTTGAGTCCCACCTAAGTTCTAGGGCCTCGATCCTGATTTCACATTAATCTAAGCATTTTTTTAAAAATGTGTCTCAAAGCCTAGCCTAATGGGACTCATATGCCACTTCTAACATATGAGTCCCATGTGGTTTAAACCTAAATTAAATTTAAATTCTTGACGGGATTTTTTTCACCTAGATCTGATGTCAGCTTGTAGTGTTTTAATTTCGAGAAATCTAGCATAAACAAGTATAAATACAAGGTTTATTCACTCATTTTCACCTAACACTTTCAAGAGAGCATTCCTAATAGCAGTTTTATGATTACAAGAGTTCACAAGAAAATTCAAGGGCAGATTTCTTCATCATTTTTTGCAACAATTCAAGATTCCTCATCATGTCAAAGGCATAATGCATCAAGCATGTTGTTGAGCTAAGTGTTGTGATGTAGCATCCAAGATCCAAATTAAGCATTATTGCATATCCAATTCAAGATCAAGATCTCACTCTTCATGGCTACTTCATGTTAGATTGCAAATTTACACTACAATACATCATCCAAGGTATCACCATTCCATGTTTCATGTTTCATGTCCTTATTTCATTGTTTCATCATTTGGTTTAATTACCTAAACAAGGTTTGACCAAGAAAAACCCCTATTCCCTAATAAAACAACACTTTTTCTCTCTCTTTGTGTGATTGCAGGTTTATAGGTTGAAGAAAAAATGGATTTGAAGCCTTCAAAAGTATCAAGATTGCAAAGTTGCAAAAGTTATCATGTAAAGTTGTCAAGGCTCATGGAAACTCAGATCTAGAGAAAGATATCCAACCTATCTACATGAAACCAATGGGAAAAGGATTATTTGATCCATCTTTAGAGGCTCACAAAGTTTTCCTTCAAAAATCTACTCCTGGGAAACTTCATGACAAAATGGGACTAATATGCCACTTGTGGTATTTGAGTCCTAATATACCTATTTTTGGGTATTTTTGTATATCCTGATTCAGCAAATCTGGATTCTTGTTTCCACCTAGAAGTCCTAGTCTGGGACTTATACGCCCAGCCTGGCGTATGAGTACTAGTGTGCATTAAAATCATCATTTTTAGCATTTTAGACCTTGTTCTAAGCTTCTATAGGTTTCCAGGTGCACCTCTCTAATTTCTCAGTTTATTGTTTTGTTTTACATTCATTTCAAGGTCATTTATTCAAGTCTTGTACATCATTAGGTTTGATTATTAGGTCTTGCATGTTACTTTGCTTTCCAAGCCCTAGCTTGGTGGTGAACCCCTCCTTAGTCATTAATCATACCCTAGGACATCCCTATTGCAGATCTCTAGGGTTTCCTTGAATGATATTTGGAGAAAAGTGGTGATCTATCTCCCAAACATAGAGTGATATTTTTTGACAAATTAGTGTGAAAATTGGGTGAGTGCAATTCGCGTCTTCATCATATCCCTACATGACTCTCTAGGGTTCCAACCCTGCGTTTATCAACTCGAATACCATTATGTAATCAGCTAGATATTAAAGATATTAATAAAATATTTCAGGCCTATGTGCCTTTTATAAAAAAAAATAGAGGTATGAGATAGTAGTTTCATAAATTTAATTTATGGGTACACGGGTGCTACTAGAGTATTATCAGACTGAAGACAATGTTCATGTGTTGGATGTACTTCTTTGTTGAAGATTAAGACACACTTGTCCTCTTTATTGTGTGGAGATTTTTGAAAACGATTTCTCCATGTCAATCATATGTTCATATGGTTTGTTGATTCTATTCTTATTACTAATTTTATTGAATCACATAATCACCATATGATAATTTTGGATAAACAAATTATATTTTATATTTACATATACTTGTAAGAGATTGTATTGCATTAGTTTCATCTTTTTTCTCAACACTCAAAAAAATATTTCAATATTATTTTAGAATTTTAGACAATGAATTTGTATTCAAGTGTTGATTGGTGTTGCAAGCCATTCTCAACACTTATTTGGACATGTAGAGGATATGGGTTAATTATTAGGTCATTTTTGGTTGAAAGTTAGGTTGTTAAAATAATAATTTGTTAAATTTAGCAATTTCAATTACTCTTGGTAGTTTCTAGTTTTAGTAGTATTTTTGCATCTTAATTATGCTTAGATAGTGGAAGAATGGCAGATTACCTTTAAAGTCAAGACTATTATGTATTTTGTTTTTAGTTGATGAAGAATGAGAATATAGATTTTTGGTTGTTTTCTATGAAAATATTGTTGATGGTTTATTGCTACATGTTTTTTAATTCATCATTATATAATTTCTCCCTCAAATTTCCTATCATTGCATTTGGTGTAAATCTTGCAAGCATGTCTATTTATTTTCTTAATGCATCAAATCTTGAAGTATTTTTTGAAACTTCAAGTGTGATTTAAAACTCCTTGGAGACTTGGTCTTAACTTTACTATCTCTATTTTTTCTAAGCTTACAACCCATCTTTGGTCCAATAAGGGAAGATGAAAGTAACAAAATTGTGCTTTTAGTCCATTAGAATTTCATGATGGTCAAGAGCTAAAACTTTTCCATTTGAAAGTTTCAAGATTTGCGATGTTCCCAACTTGATAGATAAATTCACTAACAATGTATTTCTCATTCTTTCTTTTATACCATCTTAATTTAGTTGAATTCTTAATTTCTAAATATTTTTATTGACATAACTATAATAACACCTCTAAATATTGTTACTAACGTTACCTTCACACCATACAAATACTTTTACACTAGCCGTACACCCCACACCTGAGAATGTACTCTTGTTCAAAAGTAGGTGACGTATGCATAGGTGGTACAATTATTAGGCATTATGATTGACCATCATAGCATTGCCATATACTCACAATTTAGACCGTATTGATATGATTCATTATTTGGCTTGGTCTTAAATCTGCAGTAAAAAAACTATTCAATCCATGAAAAAAAAACATGAATTTTTCTTCACATACAAACAAAATCCATGATGGTATCTGCAATGGCCCCATACCACTTATTGCTAGAGAACAAGTAGCGCTTTGGAGGGAAGTACTTTGTTAATTGTGATTATGGGCATGGTATGAAAGAATAAAAAAACAAAATTTGAGTGAAAATTTATAGTACAATAAGATAAAGAATTACATCATTATTCTTATTAATTGTATTCAATAAATTGAAGTACAATTTTTTTAAGTTTCAAAATTAGTTTGTTACATTAAATTGATTAAAAAGATATTACATATTGAAGTATAATCTTTATTCCTTTACAATTGTAAAAGATAAATTTAACAAATAAAATTTTATTATGTACTTGATAAAAATGTAATATTTTAAAATATAATAATACACGAGTTTCATTATGGCTTAATATAGTATGATATAAAAATAAAAAGGATGAGTTCTTAATATTAAAATAATTTTAAGAATCTTTAATATTAAAGAAGAATAAGTCTTATATAATATTAATATTTTAATTTGATGGTTATAAACAATTTTAAATGAAATAATATGTGATATAAATATTTTAATTTTTTTTATAAATTAAAAATTTAAATTAGAATTTATAATTTTTATCATATGTACATAGATTAAATTAATTTGGATATGGCTTGAAGTCTAAACAATCTTTTAATTTGCAATTTATTTTTGAAATATCGCCATATTAAAATATATATGGTTATTCCATGATGATAATTAACTTAAATAAATTTCACGTTTATAGCATAAAGTCTATTTGCAAATACTTCACAAATAATGCATAAATTGATTAAAAATATAAACATAAATCACCAATAGAATAAACAAATGTAAATGGAACACACTTCATAGGTTTATTCACAACACACACATCTATAATTGACTCCAATTTGAATCACAGTTTCATTAATATTAACTACATATGTTTCACAACTTGAATCAATTGAGATAGGGAATATAAACACAACATATTTCCCAAAGTTAACTATCTTCAAATAACCATTATTGGGGCTAAAACCTATATGCTCGTGCACTCAATAAAATACCAAGTTTGCTTACTCCATACAAGATAACCAAATCACACCATAAATGTCCAATGTGATATAACATAACATAGATGGAATAAAAAGCTTCTTTAATTACTCTTAGTCAAAACAAACTCTTTATATGTGCGCCTAAAATTTTCAATTTTTTTGTGTTGTCTATGATTCCTAATGAATCGACATGGCGGGGGGCCTAATGGGGCTCCCCCACCTATGCATTTTGCTCCTTCTCATAGTATTGCTTCCTCTATGTCACCTGCAGGGGGTTTTAAAAGTACACCTGGAAAAACTATCATTTCAAACTCCTTGAATAAGGACACTTTTATGGCTAGGGAGGACCCAACTTCCTATGTGGATAAGTTGATTGGAGAAAAGGTTTTGAAAATGGATTCTCAGGTTGCTTTGTTTTCTTTCTATACTATGGTAGGAGATGAAGTGGGCATCCCTAATGTGCTCCTAGATGAGGCAATCAAGGGCTTGAAGTTGTCCATGGTGGGGAAATTCTTTACATCCCACCCTAATATTGATCAGGTACATAAGTGGGCCACTTACACTTGGAATCTCAAGAGCAGTGTCTCAATCAATGCTATGCCTAAAGGTTTATTTTTGTTTAGCTTTTTCATCCGTAAAGATATGATCAAAGTTCTTACAGGAGGCCCTTGGGCCTTTGATAGAGGTTTTAAGAATATTCTATCCTTGAGTAAGTGGAAGCCAGGTTTTGATGCCTCAACGAACCTTGTTAAGGTGGCTCCAACCTCGATTAAGCTCCCAAGTTTTCCTTTGGAATTTTGGAACCAAAATGTTTTCAAACTAATAGCCTATTCCTTTGGTACCCTTTTGACTGTTGATAAAGTTACCCAACTTAATTCATGGCTGGTCTATGCTAGAATTTGTGTGAATGTCTTTGTCAACACAATCCTCCCAACCAAGGTGACCATTAAATTAAAGTTTGGAAGATGGGTTCAACCTTTGGAATACAAAAAATACTAAGGTTTATTGTCAGCTCTGTAATAAGTTTGGTCGCTTACAAGATGTTTGTAATAAGCTTCCTTTGGAACCTAAGAATAACCAGTTAAGGTTGTTGCTTAACTCTCCCACTAAAAGTGTTGCTCTTATGAATTTATTGAAGGAACCTGTCACACCTTGCTCCTCCTCGATTTACTAATTCCTAGTAAGAAGACAGTGACTTCCTAGGACATCTCTACTGAGGACAATATGCTGTCTTTGGGGGGGAATTCCCTTCTTGACATAACAGAAATGGCCACCCCGACTATTATGGTTGAAAGGAATCCTTTTTCCCCTTCATTGGATACTTATTTGGATCCTCAATGTGTTACTAAAATGTTTAACAAACTTGTGATGAAAAATATGCAAAATCCATCACAAGAAATGGAGGGAGTAGATTTGGCACTCCAGAAAGAAAATATGGAAAACTTAGAGGAAGGAGAGATAGACATTCAGATGGAAGGGAAATCAGTTGCTTCCCCTAAGTACACTTTGTTGTTCTCAGAGGGGAGGTGGATCAAACACTAGATGCTAAACAAGAAAAGGATAAAAGTTATAATGATAAAGAGAGCTTGAAGATTCCCTCTCCCCCCAAAAAGAAGGTGTAGTGGATGACGATTGGAATCAAGTAAATAAAAAATCAAGAAAGAAAAAGAAGTTGGATGTGGGAGGAAGTAATAAAGTGGGCAGACCACCTTTAAAAGAAACAAGAAGCAAAGATACTACAAGGGATGTTGCTTCTAAAAAACAGAGAACCTTTGACTCCCTTGCAGGAAACAAATCCAGAAAGAAGTAGTGGGGGGTTCTTTCCCCTATTTTAGTAGTATCAAGGTGATACTATTGCTTTTTGTTTCGAATGCGTCTAATGTCGTGGAACATCAGGGGACTTAATAACCCCTATAAACAACACTTATTAAAAGTTAGTCTGACATATGTGAAACTGAATGTTCTTTTAATCTAAGAAACTAAAATGAAAAAGGAGAATTTTGAAAAAGTGATCAAATGTCTCTGGCCCAATGCTAATTTTGAAGTTAGTGATGTTGAAGGAGCTTTGGGGGGAATAGTGACTTGTTGGAATCTAGCTAACTATTTGGTGGGTTGGGTTTTAGTAGCAAAAATTGTTTGATGGTTTCCATGAAAGACATTGTTACCTCTATTAGATGGAATCTGGTAAACATTTATGGCCCTAATTTGCATCTGGATAGACTAAATCTTTGGATCCTGCTTGAAGGAATTATAAACAATAGAAAAGAGGATCTTTGGTTGCTAGGAGGGGACTTTAACTCTCCTCTGTATCCTTCAAAAAAGTGTGGAGGACTTATTAACTTTTTGGATAGTATGATGGATTTGGTGGGCTTCATCAACTCAATTGGATTAATGGATATCCCTTTGAATGGGTTGCTTTTTACCTGGTCTAATAAACAACAGGGAAATCATTTAATCCAAGTAAGACTTGATTGTTTCCTTATTTCTTTGAATTGGAACATCTTACAAGATCTTACTCTCATCGCTCTTCCTAGAACAACCTTGGATCATAGTTCTCTCCTACTTGGTTGGGATGATAGAGTTGTTAAAGGTCATTTTCACTTCAGGTATGAAATTATGTGGTCTCGCCATTCGGACTTCAAAAATCTTGTTGAAGGTTGGTGGAATGCTCCATGTAGTGGTACTCCCATGTTTTGTTTAGCTCATAAACTAAAGAAAGTTAAAGATAGTGTAAAGGGATGGAACAAGTACTCGTTTGGGAATATATTCACTACAGAAAAAGAACTAAGTGTAAAAAGCAAGGAAATTTAGGATTTGATGGAGCTTGGTATTGTTGATGAAAAAAATTGTAATCAAGCAAGGGACTTAAGATCTCAATGGTTTAAAATAAATAAAAAGAAGAGATTTTCTAGAAATAGAAATCAAGAATACAATGGGTTGATTGAAGGTGATAGAAATATTAAATTTTTTCATTAATCTACCCTTAAACACAAGTGCAAAAATAGGATTAGATCTCTAAAAACTATTAATGGGTTAAGTTTGTATGGGGAGGATGAAATTGAAAATGAGGCAGTGTCTTTCTTTTCAAACTTTCAATGAATGCCATGGTTGACAATGTTGATCTGGAGGATATTTTGTAAGTGATTCCACAAGTCATTTTGAAGCAGGATCTAAAAGAGATGTCTAGAGTTGTTTCCCTCCAAGAAGTTACGGAGTCACTTTTCTCCTTTGGAGCTTATAAAGCCCCAAGGCCTGATGGATTTCCTCCTAGTTTCTTCTAGGAATTTTAGGATATTGTTTCAACTAACCTTTTCAATGCCACAAGGTGATACCACAATACTAGTTTACAATTTTTGGCCAAACTGGACATTGAACTAAATTTTTTTAACTAAATCTTCACTTTCAAGCACCTATAGCTACTAAACCATGAGGAATTTAAAGATGATGCAAACTAATGATTTGTGACATTTTGTCTATAGATTCTAAATATATTTTAAAAAAAAAATTGAATAAGATTACATTTCCTTTTCCATCTCCTTCAAAAACTAGTTTTTATGAGTAAACACCATTTTTAAGGAGTGATGCTCACTGTAAACAACATAACTTTTTTCTATGAAGGATAAAATTCTTTTTTTTTGAATTTAGCTTTGTAACTATGATATCTGACAAGTTCATTTAGTTCCATAGTATTTTATTGAATATTTTTTCTTAATCAAGTTTTGAGGTCAAACCAATTATAATTCAAACATAGAAGTAGGACCGTAAACAGCATAACTTTTTTTGTATGTATTGGAAACTATTTTTTCTTACTAGATCAAAGGACATTCATGCCTAGCCCAAACACATTTTTTCAAAAAATTTATAATCTACTATTTTTCCACATATGTAGAATAGAGAGCTTGATTTTTGGTAAAAAACCTATGTTTAATTAAACTAAAAAATAAAATACATAATAAAACCAAAATATATTAAAATTATATTTGATGGATAGCTCATTCTAAGGACTACAATCATCTAGTTGGGTCTGTGAAGTTTCCTCCATTTTCATCCTCAACCCAAGCTTTGAAAGGAATTTTTTTGCAGAAATTTGGTGCAAGAAGGGGAGAAGGG